>PVKB01003792.1:0-176772 GCA_004027205.1 Ctenodactylus gundi
TTTTTTTTTTTTTTTTTTTTTTTTTTTTTTTTTTTTTTTTTTTTTTTTTTTTTTTTTTTTTTTTTTTTTTTTTTTTTTTTTTTTTTTTTTTTTTTTTTTTTTTTTTTTTTTTTTTTTTTTTTTTTGGTACTGGGAATAGAACAAAAGGTCTTTGCTCTGAGCTACCTAACCTACCCTTTTTATATTTTTTTGTGACAGTACCTCTCTGAGTCACTAAGTTGCCCAGGCTGGGCTTGAACTTGTGATCTTCTGGCCTCAGGCTCTCAGAGTGCTGGGATCACAGGCCTGCACCACCAACCAGGCCCAGCTAGATTCTGCCTCACTCCAGGGAGGAGGGGAGAGAGATGTGCCCGAGCCTGGGGCCCCTGGGTGCTGCTGCTCGCTGCTGGGAAGGGTGTCCCTCCAGGGCATGGGCACAGGTCTGGGGAATGGCTCGTTTGGCAGAAGGGCCTCTGGGCCTTCCACGGCCCCCACACATACAGACTCCCCCAACTCATAATCCGATTTCTATTCCTATTCCCTCCTCTGGACCCATCTCCATGGCAACAGTTTTCTCAGTTGCATTTCATCAGCTTCTCAGCAAATCTTGTTTTCTGGCCCCTCCTTCAATCCCTCTTTTCTCTTCCTCTTCTTCTGTCTGTTTTTCAACAGACTCGGGGTCACCTGTTTATCTCTTGGTGTCTCCAGTTCTCTCCTGTTCCTCAGGACGTCCTCCTGTCCAAATCCTCCTCTCCCGGCCTCTGTCCCCTGCTGCCCTCCCCAAGTTCATAATCGAAGCAACCAGCTGGGTCTGTCAGTTGGACAAGAACTTGCGTCCTGTGGTCTCAGGACAGAGAAAGGGGAGTCCTGGAGGGGCGGGTTCAGATACCCAAAGGTCCGGATGGAGACCTGTCTGCAGTGATGTGGCGGTGATCGGCTAATCTCTGACCAGAGGGCGGGGACTGGTGCAGAGGGACAGTAAGGTTGGGCTGTTTCATTGTTTCTTCTCTCTCTCTCTTGAGATAGAGTCTCACTGCGTAGTGATGACTGCTTTTGAACTCACTGTGGAACCCAGGCTGACATTGAACTCGTGGCAGTCCTCCTGCTTCAGCTTCTCAAATACTGGGATCACAAGTGTGCACCATTATGCCCAGCTGATTTTATGCATTCCTGGGGAATTGAACTCAGGGCCCTGCTCATACTAGGCAGGTGCTCTAACCATTGAGCACGTCCCCAGCCCTCTCCCCCAGTCCTAAATTGGCACCCCTATGGTTCCGAGAGTGTCCTCCAAGGTACTGTTCTTGGTTCATTGCCCAATTTTTTTTTTTTTTTTTTTTTTGAGATAGGGTCTCACTCTGTAATCCAGGCTGGTTCTGAGCTCACAGCAATCCTCCTGCCTCAGCCTTCCAAGTGCTAGGATTACAGGTGTGCACCACCATACCTGGCTTAATTATTTTTTCTGGATACTGGAGATCCAACCAAAGACCTTCACACTAAGCTACATCACTAGTCCATTTTTTAGTTTAGTTTTTTTTTTTTTTTTCCCTGACAGGCTCTTGATGAATTGCAAAGTTGCACAGGCTGGGCTCACTGTTGCAATCCTTCTGCCTCAGCCTCCCAGAGAGCTGGAACTACAGGCCAATCATCCTCAGAGATCTCATCCAATGGGGACAGTTGCCACACATGAGGTGCTTTCCCAAAACCCGACTTGGGCTCTGACTTCTCTGTCTCTTTTTTATTTTTCCCCATTTATTAATATGTACATATGCCATACATAATGTTTACAATTAGACTTGAGTATTTTGTGCACAGATGTATCGCATCAGCATTGTAAACCCTCCCCTCTCTCCCTTCCTCTCCCTCTTCTGACCCTCCCAGCCCCTCCTGCTCCTCCCTCTTATGTTAGAGGAACCATTCGGTATTCCACCTTCTGTGTCTGACTCACTTCACTGAGCATGATGGTCTCAAGATGCATCCATCTACCTGCAAAAGCCTCAAAATGATCTGTCTTTATAGATGAGTAGTACTCCATTGCGTACACACAGCACATCTTTTGTGTCCCTTGGTCTGTTGATGGGTACTATGGTGTCTTCCACATTTTAGCTGTTGTTTATTGTGCTGCTGTGAACATGGGTATACATGTATCTCTGTTATGTGATGCTTTTAACTCCCAGAAGAAGTATCACTGAGTCAAAGGGGATATTTATTTTCAGCTCTATGAGGAATTTCTATACTGCCCTCCATCGTGGTTGTACCAGTCACGATCCCACCAACAGTGTAAGAGTGTTCCTTTTCTCCCACAGCCTCGCCAGCACTGACTGCTCTTCAAGTTCTTGATACATGCCAAGAGGTTATCCTAATGATATCTAGTGATATTTTCCTTTTTTTTTTTTTTTTTGAGACAGGGTCTCGCTTCATAGTCCAGGCTGTTCCTGAACTCACTGTGCAGCCCAGGCCAGCCCTAGACTCAAGGCACTCCTGTCTCAGTCTCAAGAGTGCTGGGATTACAGGCATGCACCACTGTTCCCAGTGTATGTGGGGCTGGGAAATGGAACTTGGGAACTTAGTGCTTGACTTAGCGCTTGCTAGGCAAGTGCTTTAATCTCTGAGCCATTCCTCCAGCCCCTTAGTGATTTTTTTTTTTTTTTTTTTGCATTTCTCTGATGGCTAAGGATGTTGAACACCTTTTCATGTATTTACTGGCCATTTGAACTTCTTCATCTGAAAGCGGCCTATTCACTGTTTTTGCCCAACTTTTAATCGTGTCTTTGGAGGGGTCTGTTTTTCTTTAGTTCCTTGTGCATTCTAGTTGTTAGCCTCCTATCTGAGGTACAGGTGAAGGTCATTTCCCATTCTGCTGGTTCTCTCTGCACTCTGTTGATGATTTCTTTTGCTGTGCAGAAACTTTTTAATTTGATATAATCCCATTTATTGATCCTGGAAGTATTTCTTTGCATTAGGTATCTTATTAAAAAAGTCCTTTTCCCTCTCTCAACACAGTCTTACTATATAGTCTAGGCTGTTACTGAACTCACTATATAGCCCAAGGTAGCCCTGAACTCATGGCAGTCCTCCTGCCTCAGCCTCCCCAGTGCTGAGATTATAGGTATAACTGTGCTTGGCTAATTTTTGTGGTGGGGGAGGGTGGTGAACCCAGAGCCTTGTGCATATTAGGCAAGCACTCTAATCACTGAAATCTGCCCTAGCTCCTGACTTCTCTCTGGAAGGTTCCAGTCAAATCTTTCTACTGGGCTAGGGGCATAGTTCAGTGGTAAAAGTATTTCCTTAGCATGTGGAAGGCCCTGGGTTTGAGTGCCCACTACCACATAAGCCAGGTGGGATAGTACACGCTATGATCCTAGCACTAGGGAGGCTAAGGCAGGAGGATTGCTGTGAGTTTGAGGGCTATCAATGCTAATGACTTAAAGACCAGCCAGGACTACAGAGCAAGACCCACCTGGTCTCGCCCGCTGGGGCAGTGTCTACTATTGTGCTTAGTGTCGGCATAGAGCATCTTCCCCAAACTTTCTCTCTTTCCTATTTCCCTGTTACTACCCAGTGGAAAAACCTTGGAGCTCCTTGTTGGTATGTGGGTTGTGGGGCCCACAATACATTCAGATGTCCTATAATTTTCTTTTTCTTGTTTTGAGGCAAGGTCTTACTCTATAGTCAGACTGACCCTGAATTCATTACGTAGCCTAGCTGGCCTCAAACTCACAGCAATCTTCCTGCCTCAACCTTCTGAATGCTGAGATTATAAGCTTGCACCACCACACCAGGCTAACTTTTAAAAGTGGTGCTGAGGGATCGAACCGGGGGCCTTGCACCTGCTAGGCAAGTGTTCTAATCATTGAGTTACACTCCCAGATCTTCATTGTTCCCACCTTACATTCTCCTGTGGCGGGTACCTATCCTATATGTTGCAGGATAAATCTTACTAATCTACTCAGGAGGCTGAGGCAGAATTGCCATGAGCCCAAGGACTCCATAGTGAGTTTAGGACCAGCCTAGGTTACAGAGCAAGACCCTGTCTCAAAATAAATAAACAAAACTTTATTAATCATTGACATCTCCCAGCCGTCCTTGTCCCGCCTCTCCCCCCACCCCCAAGATAATTTTACCCCTCACCTGTTGTTGGGAATCTTGTCTTGGCCTGCCCCTTCCTGGGCTTGGCTTTTAATTTTTTTTCCGGCATATGTTTGTGATACATAGTCATTACATTCCTCTTGGGGAATGGGTACATGCCGGGGCTTCCACAATGAAGAGCTTGGGAGGGAGTAGCTGAGAACTGGGACCAGGGAGAGCTTGGGAAACGGGGAGAAAGATAAATGAAAATCAGATCAAGAGACTGCCTGACCTGGTAGTGCAGGCCTGTAATCTCAGCACTCTGGGAGGCTGAGGCAGGAGGATCACAAGTTTGAGCCCAGTCTGGGCAACTTAGCAAAACCCTGGATCAAAAAAGAAAGAAAGAAAGAAAGAAAGAAAGAAAGAAAGACAGACAGACAGACAGACTAGGGTGTACCTCTGTGAAGGTCCTGGGTTTGATCTCCAGTACCACAAAAATAAATAAAGGGTGAAAAGAAAGAAAAGAGAAGCCAGAGAGGCTACCTATCCATGTAATAAGGACATGGCAGTGGACAAAGGGAGACAGAATGTCTAGGTTAATTACAGAAGACAGAAGGGCTGATTTGGTGTTTGTTGAGTGACTAACTGCTGCCCTGGATAGTAGAGCAGTGGGGGAAAGGGAATTTGGCCAAGTGTGGCTGTGAGTTCTGAACTGGGCTGTCTCCTAGACATACACTCAAAAACTGGAATTCCTTTTGGCAACTGTTGCTGGTATTTGGATCGCAGGGGCCTGAGTACACTCAGCCCACATGTTTTGTAGCTTTTACAGGACCCAGCACTGTGCCGGGCAGCGGGGGCCCTAGTAAGCTGCGCCCTAGTCGTTGTAGACGGAGCATGCATGTCTTTGTGTGTGTAGGGGTTAGGAAATACTAGGAATTGAACATCTCCAGCCCTTTTATAGTGTTTATTTGAGACAGGGTCTTGCTAAATGTCTAAGTTGCCCAGGCTGGGCTTGAATTTGTGATCCTCCTGCCTCAGCCTCTCAAGAGTGCTAGGATAATAGGCCTGAGCCACCTGGCCCAGTGATCACATATGGTCTTGAGGCTGTGGAATTCTACAGAAAGATAGAAACTACCTCAGAGCAGTGTCTTTAAACACTTCCTAACCTGGGATTTTACCCCTACAGGTTAGAATAGGGAGGAAGAGCAGGAGGTGAATCAGTTTGCTGCAAGGCACAGAGCAGGTTTCAGGCAGGCCGGCCTGTGACTTGGCCAGGGCCTGGCTTTGTCCACAGCTCAGGAATGCCTTTTCAGAGAAAGCCAGACAGCTACGCACTTATAAATAGGGCCGCAACGACAGAGAAAGGGGGGCCCGGAGACTGGGAATTCTGAGCACCCCTCTGAGCTCTGGGGACATGTCCAGATAAGGAGGCCAAGCCTGCCTTCCCACATCTTCTGGCCTCACAGGGAAATAAGCCAGAAACAGGAAGAAGTCCAGTGGAAATTTGGAAACTAACATCAGAGTTGTGTTGTGGAAAGAGTCTGGACGGGGGATTAGAAGGCCGGGTCCCTCCTGCAAGTCATCGCTAATGGACCTGAGAGTTTAGGCCAGTCCCTTCACTGCCACGTCAATCTTTCATCTCTCTCTCTCTCTCTCTCTCTCTCTCTCTCTCTCTCTCTCTCTCTTTGAGGCAAGGTCTTGCAATGTAGTCCAGGCTTGTCCTGAAGTCCTTATGGAGCCCAGGCTGGCCTCAAACTCACAGCAATCCTCCTGCCTCAGCCTCCAAGTGCTGGGATTACAGGCATGCGCCACGCTTATGTGGTGCTGGGGAAATGAATTCAGGGCCTTGAGCTTGCTAGGCAAACACTTTAATCGCTGAGCTATTACTCTAGCTCCTTCCATTTCTTAAAAATAATAGTTCTGCAGGGCGTGGTGAGACACACCTGTAATCCTAGCACTTTGGGAAGCTGAGGCAGGAAGATCACAACTTTGAGCCCAGCTGGACGGTTTAGTGATCTAGTAAGACCCTGTCTCAAAAATCAAAAATAAGGGCTGGAGGCAGGGCACAGTGGTTAAAAGGCTTGCCTTGTAAATGCAAGGCTCTGGTTTGATTCACATAAGGTAGGCATAGTGGTGCACACCTGTAATCCGGGCGCTCAGGAGAATTTGTCAGAGAGCGAGCCCTAGAAAAAGCTGCAGGCAGTCACCTCTCAGCATCTTTTTCTTCTTTGGTACTAGGGGTTGAGCCTAGGTCGTCCTAGGCCATTTTATTTATTTTTAATTTATTTTTTTTGTAGGGAGTGTACTTTAATTTGGAGCCAAGGACAGAAGAGTAAAAGTTTTGTTAACTAGAAGGGGCCCCTGAATGGGACTGCCCTTAGTTATTTATTTAGAGGCAGGATCTCACTCTGTAGCCCAGGCTGGTCCTGAACTCAGTACAGAGCCCAGGCTGACCTTGGACTCATGACAATCCTCCTTGCTTAGTCTTGAAGTGCTCGGATTACATGCATGTACCACCACGCCTAATATTTTTTGTGGTGCAGGGGATTGAACCCAGGGCCCTGTGCTTGCTAGGCAAGTGCTCTAACCACTGAGCTACGCTTTCAGCCTGTTCTAGTTTTAGACTACCAGTGAGAAGCGTACTCTCAAGGTATCTGGTAGGAGCCTTGAATTCAGCTATCTGGACAGAACCTTCCCCGAGGCTATGGAAGTCTCAGGTCCAGTGTTGCTCCCTGCTCCAGACTCCCAAAACCAGGGCACAGCCTCTCCTAAGTGTTTCGTTCCCTCAGGCCTTATCACAGAGTGGAAATGTCTATTCCCAACTAGGCTATGGGGCCAGAGGAATAGCACAGTGCTTGCCTAGCAAGCACAAGGCTTTGAGTCCAATCCCCCAGCACTACATAAACTGGGCGTGGTGGTGCATGCCTGTAATCCCAGCACTCAGGAGGCTGAGGCAGAAAGATTGCCATGAGAATTGCCAGCCTGTGCTATATAGCGAGTTCAGGACCAGCCTGAACTACTAAAGTGAAACCCTACCTCAAAAACCAAACAAACAAACAAACAAACAAAAAAAACAACTAGGCTGTGAGCTGTGTAAGGAAAAGGATGCTACCTATCTTGCCATCGACATATACCTAATGGCCAATCCAGTGACTGGGACATAATAGGTTCACAATAAATATTTATTGTGGGGCTGGAGGAATAGCACAGTGGTTAGAGTACTTGATCACAACTGCAAGGCCCTGGGTTCTATTCCCCAACATCACATAAACTGGACATGGCATACACCTGTAATCCCAGCATTCAAGAGGCTGAGGCAGGAGGATTGCCATAAGTTCAAGGTTGGCCTCCTCTTCATGGTGAGTTCAAAACCAGCCTGGAGCAAAATACTATCTCAAAAAGAAAAAAAACCTTTTTGTTGAATGAATAAATAGGTGGAGGTGGTTAGAGAAGGTCTCCATGAGGACAAGTGTTGAGTTAGGTATTATGGTGCCTGAGGAGCACAGACTGTGTCCTGGTGGTGAGCTGCCTATGCAAAAGGACATCTTAGGCTGGAGGAACAGCACAGTGGTTAGAGTGCTTGCTTAGCAAGCACAGTGTCCTGAGTTAGATTCCCCAGCACCACATAAAGCCAGGGACGGTGATACACGCCTGTAATTCCAGCATTCAGGAGGCTGGGGCAGGAGCATTACCTTGAGTCCAAGGCCAGCCTGGGCTACATAGTGAGTTCAGGACCAGCATGGGCTACAGAGCAAGAACCTGTCTCAAGGAGAGACAGAGAGAGAGAGAGAGAGAGAGAGAGAGAGAGAGAGAGAGAGTGAGAGAGAAGAAATCTTAAATGGGGTATACCTGTAATCCCAGCACTCAGGAGGCTGTGGCAGGAGGAGTTAGTTTGAGACTAGTCTAGCCTGGGCTACATAGTGTGACTTTGTTTCAAAAAAAAGAAAAAAGAAAGAAAGAAAGAAAAGGAAAAAATCTTGGCAAAATGAGAAAGGGAAGGGAAAGGAATTGGAGGGAAGGGGCCCTTCTAAATCCCTGGTTTTGCGAAAGTGAGAGGACTTCTGAGATGGTAGGGATAAGAGGAAGTGGCTGTAAATTCCTAGAATCCCTTAAGTAGGGTTTCCTTCTGTACTTCAGACTGATCTTGAACTCACCATGCAACCCATGCTGGCCTGGAACTGATGACAGCAATCCTCCTGGAATGCTGGAATTACAGGCCCAGGGCTGCCCAGGCATCTAGGTGGTGCTGGGGATGGAGCTTGGGCCTTGAGCTCACCAAGTATTCCTCCACTCATCTTCTACCTTTTTTTATTTTTTTGAGACAAGGTCTTGCTCTGTAGTCCAGGCTGGTCCTGAACTCACTCTGAAGCCGGGAATCAAACTCGGGTACTTAGCGCTTGATGTAGTGCTTGCTAAGCAAGCGCTTTAACCGCTGGGCCGTTCTTTCAGGCCCTACTTTTTCTTTTCTTTTTTTTTTACAGCCCTCCTCCAGTTGTCTGGCCACTTGGGACCCACAAAGAGAGTCCCCAGGCAACGCTAGGGAAGCGGCGGAGGCAGCGTGCCGCGTGGGGATGGCGCGGCAGGGATCCCTCTTTGCGCTCCACAGGGGTCGCTTCCCTCCGAAGGTGCTGTTACCCCAGGGGGAGCCCGGAGCTGCCCCCAACGTCCTTCTTCCCAGAACCTCCACGTGAGCCATTTTGCCAGCGGTTGCTAAGCCAGATCCAGCCACGAGGGGGCAAAAAAAAGCAGCCTTTAGGGTCAGTGTTCCTCCTCTTCCCCACCCACTGGCACCTTAGGCAGAGAGGGGCGGAGCCGCACCTGGCTCCCACCTACAGCCGGGTGGCTTCGTTAACCCCTTCCCGCCTAGTCTGAAGTGCTTTTTTCGGGCAGGATCGTGTGCACTGCAGAGCTGGGTGTGTGTGTGAAAATCCGACAGGTGAGGGGGTGTCGGGGCGCGGGTACAGGTGAGGTCAGGGTTTCCGGTAACAGGTCCTAGCCGGAGCTGGCGGAAGTTAGCATACTCTGCCTCAGTTGGGCACCTAGTCCCTTAGGTGAGTGCCCTCTGGGTGCCAGACGCCAAGGCTGTAGTCACCTGCGCATCTGGGGACTTCCGGGCTCCCCGGGCCTCTTCTCCTGGTGGGTAGGAGCGTAGCCAGGAGAGGGATGGGCAGGGCAGACAGAAGGCCGGGCTGGGTAGGAAGGGCTGCTTGCGTCGGTCCCGGGTGCCCTGATTCGCGTGTCTCCCATCCAGCACCAGGCAGCCTTCCAAAGCTCCCCAAGTTCCGGGATTGCGCTCCCGGCCACAAGGTGTTAAACTGTGGGTGGGAGCGGGGTCGGGAGTCCCTCCTTCCTTCCCTCCCAGCGGCACCTCCGCGCAGTCCGCCAGGCTGGCACACAAGGAGTTAAGTCTGCCCGCAATCTGCAAGACCGGAGCCCGCAAGGGGGAGGCGGAGGCCGAGGCGGGGGAGCGGCGGCGAAGGGGGAAGCCGACTGCAGGGAGACCGCGCCAGGCACCCCTCCCCGGGGACCTGGCCCCGGGCCCCCAGCCCCAAAAGAGGCCCTGCCCTCCCCGGGGTCGCGCTCTCCCCCGCCCTGCCCCCGCCCTCCAGCTTTGTGTCCCCAGGAGGGTGGGCTGCAGGATTTCCAGCCAAGCCTTGGCCGCCTGCTCAGTTTTTCCAAACCCTCCAGTCGGGGAAGGCGGGAGCCCTGTCAGGATAAGAGTCTCCCCGTCCCCGCCCGCCGGCCGCCCGCCCAGGCTCCAGCCTCCTGCCCCGCACATTCTGTGAACTCCTTTCCCTTTCTGCGCCTGGCCCCTGCGCCCCTAGCCCCACCTCTGTCGACTCCCAAGTCCCAAGTTCAGGTTGGAGGGGCCGGGAACATCCAGCACCTTAGAGAAGCGCCGTTAAGGCCACACTCCGCGGACCGACCCTGGGACCCGCGGGCGCCCGCCCCGATCCAGGACGCGGCCCGGGCCGCCGCTCCGGGTGGCCCTGGGGTCCCCCTTCCGCGATGGACGTGGTGCTGGGGGCGCCGGCAGAGCCAGGCAGCGGGCTCTTTGAGGCAGGTGCCAGGCCCTAGGGCAGGCCTCGAGGAGGGGGCAAAGTGTTCCCAGCGTTGGCACGGTTCGCTGCAGCGAGTCTATTATATAATAATCACCATCTATCAGGAAGCCAGGCAGCTGGAGTGGGGAAGCCAGGATGCCCGGATCCGCTCCTGCTCCGGGCCCAGGAAGGAGTCTCCGCCAAGACGGGGGTGTGGGCGCAGCAGTCAATGATGTGGGGGGTCGAGGGGCAAGTGAGGGGCGCTGGGCGATCTGACGGCAGCCTCGCAAAGCCCCGCCCAGGAACTCTGACTGACAGTGCCCTGAGCCAATGATTGAAGTCACTGTGGGTTTCGACGTTAACCCTTTCCTAGGTCCCTAGTTGCGTTACGGGATAGAGGCTTTCCCCCGGAATTCTCCTGCTGGCGCGACCCTTTCCCCCTTCCACGGATGAGGGTTTCCCCTGGAACATCTGTTTGTTCCAGGCACCCCAGAAACAGGAGGAAGCGTCATCTCTGGTAATAAGCAGCCCTGGGGCCGCCCACCTCCAGCCTCAAAGTAAATTGTATTACAAGCTGCGGGGTCGTGCTTAGTTTTCCCCAAAAAAGCCCCGCGTGGCGCTGGTACACCCACGGAGAGCCATGAGGGGGCACCCTTACACACCCACACACCCAAGCCGGCACTTCCATCGACAGGCGCCGACCCCGGCACCCGCCGACACACACCTGTGACGTCCCTCGTGACACGGTGACACACAGATGCACGGAAACACGGTGGTTCTCGAGTTCGCCAGTAGAGGGAGCCACCGATTCCGGCATCGTGCCGGGTGTCCTCGGCTCTGCAGGCGCTCCCGGTTCCAGCCCGGACTCGCGGCCGCCCGGAGCTGCGCGCGGCATCCCGACCTGGAACCGAGCTGGGAGAATGAGTCACAGCCCCACCCCGGGGAGCGCTCCCCGTGGCTGCTCCGCAGGGCTCACCGAGCCTCTCCGACGTTGCTGTGAAACGCGCGAGACCCCTTGCCACTCAGCCACCGCTCCACCCCCACAAACGTTGTTTGCTCGACCTGCTACCAAGGCGGTGGGCGGAGGTCGTGCCAAAGGGATCATAACAAGCGCATGTCGTCCATATGACTGATTCATGTAAACTAAAGGGTTGGCTGGGGCGGGGGCACAATTTGGTGGGTTAAAGCACTTGCCGAGCATATACAAGGATCTGGGTTTGATCCCCCAGCATCACATAAAAATGAGCCTGGCATGTTGGTTCACCATGTAATCCCAGAGCTGGAGAGGCTGAGGCAGGAGTGTCATGAGTTCCAGGCCAGCTTGGGCTACAAAGTAAGACACTGTCTCAAAAAAAAAAAAAAAGTATCTTCATAACAAACATTGTTTGGGAGCTGCCCTCTGCCTGGTGGCTGTCACCATGGACCCTGGAGAGAGGAGAAGAAATCAAATTCTATTTCCAGGGGTCCTAGTACTGTCCTAAATACTGTGATCTTTTACAACAGAATTCAGCCTCTCTAGACTCCAGTTTTTTCCATTTAAATAAAGGGAAGACATTTCATAGAACTGTGGTGGCTCAACTTCTAACATAGTGCCATGCTTGGCTTTATTTATTTATTTATTTTGTGGACAGGGTCTTGCTCTGCAGTCCAGGCTGGTCCTGAACTCACTATGGAGCCTAGGCTGGCCTTGAACTCATGGCAATCCTCCTGCCTCAGCCTCCAGAGTGCTGGGATTACAGGCACGCACCAGCATGCCCAGATTTACGTGGTGCTGGACAATTGAATTCAGTGCCTTGAGCTTGTTAGGCAAGCATTTTAACCACTGAGCTATTCCTCCAACCCTGGCTCAGCAGCTAATAGGTATTTGGAGCCCGGCCTGATGTGTAGGGCTATAATCCCGGCACTCTGGGAGGCTGAAGCAGGAGAATCACAAGTTTCCCCCCAGCCTGAGCAATTTAGAAACACAGTGAGATCTTGACTCCAACAATAAAAGGTAACTCAGAGAGAATGCTCTGTGTTCACCACTAGCACCACAAAAAATAAACAACACCTGGGAAAGGTTTGTAGACTGGATTCAACCACAAGGATCTCGGGAAGAGACTGCATGAAAAATACCTCATAAATAGTGATGTGTTAGGCACACACAAAGGCCAAAGGCGTAGGGTGCTATCTTCCTTCTATTATGTCATCTTTATGCCTTCCCTGCCCCCACTGGGGCCTCTCCAGACCTTCTGGCACCATCGACCCATCAACGCAGTGGCTTTCTGCAGTTCTCCTATGAACCAGCCAGCAGGGCTTGGGCGGGGATCACAGAGGCATCTTGTGGGCCTTCAGGGTTCCTTTGGGCACAAGCAGGTATACAAACAGGAGAGAGAAGACAAAATACACAAGTAAACACACATAGCTGGGCCCGGTGGAGCAGGCCTGGGAGGCTGAGGCAGGAGGATTGCAGGCTGGAGGACAGCCTGGGCAACTTTGCTAGACCCTGCCTCAAAATAAAACTTAAAAAACAGGCTGGCGAGGTAGCTCAGGGAGGAAGTTCTGGGCTTGATCTCCACTAAAGAAAAAAAAAAGTACTCAGGAGGTTGGTATAGATGTATGAAGTGGCCAGAAGAGAAAGGAGTTTCCTGAGGCTAGCGCTATCTGGAGGTTGCCTATGCAGAGGGGACTAGGAAACAGAAGGGAGCAAGTAGGCTTGTTAGCATCCTTCCTGTCTGAAGTTGTTAATGCCAGCAGGAAGATAGAGCGAGGTGCCCTAAGATAGAGACCCAAGTTTATCCTGGGGTTACCACTTTTTGTAAATTATGTCCTCAGGTAATACAAGCCTCAGTTTCCTCAATTGTGAAATGGGACCATAACACCTCTCTTCCCCCCAGTTTTTGTTAGTATATATATGAGAATTCACAATGGTTACATTGAGCTTGCGTATTTGACATACATCTTTCATGCAGGTTTATGGTAAACATTAACCTGTGGTAACATGTGAACAGCTTTTTTTTTGAGACAGGGTCTCGCTCTGTAGTCCTGGCTGGCCTTGCTCTCATGGCAATCCTCCTGCTTCAGCCTCTCAAGTGCTGGGATTACAGGTGTGCACTACCATGCCCGACTTTATGTGGTACTGGGGAATCAAACTCAGTGCCTTGCGCTTACGAGGCAAGTGCTTTAACTGCTGTGCCATTCCTCCAGTTCCGTGAAATGCTTTTTAAAATTGTTTAACAAGGGGCTGGAGAAATAGGACAGCTGTAGAGCACTTGCCTAGCAAGTGCAAGACCTTGAGTTTAATTCCTCAGCAGTGCATGCATGTAATCCCAGCATTCAGGAGGCTGAGGCAGGAGGACTGCTGTGAGTCCAAGGCCAGCCTCGGCTCCATAGTGAGTTCAGGACCAGCCTGGACTATAGAGTGAGAGACTCTGTCTCAAAAAAATGATTTCTTTTCTCAACGCATCTACTGCCATCGAGTGCGCGGGCATGCGAAAAGCTTTCTGAGGTTAGAAGAGTTCTTTTGAGAAGACAAAGGTTTCACTTCCACAAACATTTCCTTAGCATCCGTTTTGCACTGCTGAAGACTGAGGTGAAAAAATCCAGTCTCCATCCTGAAGGACCTCATGGTCTACTAGGAAAGGAAATGAATAGAGACGCTCAGTGCATAATGGATGGAAGTAGTTACAATGAAGGGGACCCAGTGCTGTGTACGGGCGGGCGTGTGTGTGTGCGCGCGCGCGCCCGGCAACTCCCACTCCTTCCCATCCGTGCAGATAGGAGGGTAGGCTTGTCAGACCTCCCGAGTCTGTGATGCCCTTAGCGCACCTCCTCCCCAGTCCTCAGGAATGGGGAGGAGAGGAGGATAGAAGTCCCCCTCCCCGCCCCCGGGCCAGCCTGCCTCCCACCCGCCGGCCGGGCGCCTTACCGAGTCAGACCACTGGGAGGCTGGGGGAGCCGGGTTGGGCGCGGAGTAGGGCGAGATGGGGGAGCTCTTATTTTGACAGGGGCCTCTCCGGGCTCTGGTATGAAGGCAGAAGGAGGCAGCCAGAGAGCCCCGATGCTTATTCAGGCTGGGAAGAGGAGCCGAGCGGAGGGGCGAGCGGGGCTCCGGCAGCGCAGGAGAGCCCGGGGAGGCGGCGGCGCGCGGCGGAGCCAGTGGCCGGACATGCCCCGGACCCGGGGCCGCTGCAGCACCGCCGCCGCCCGGAGCCAGCCGGCCGGACGCCCGCACGCCTGGGTCCCCCGGCGCCGCGCCGCCCGGGAGCTGCGACCCGGCCCCTCGGCGTCCGACCAACAATAAGCGCCCAGACAGCCACCTCCCGGCCCCGCGCCCGCCGTCCCCGCGGGCCTCGGGGAAAGTGAAAGGAGAAGGCGAAGGAAGGAAGGAAGGAAGGAAAGCAGGAAGGAAGGAAGGGAGGAGGAACAGGAGCCCGAGCCGGAGCCGCGAGGTTCGGGCCGAGACCCCAGCCCGGAGCCCGGCCCCGGGCGGTGCGCGCGCCCTCCCGCCGCTGCCCGGCGCCCACGACCATGCTCCGCGGCTGGGATCCCTGGATGCCCTCTCCGGGGCCGGGCTGGTGTTGAGATCCAGGCGCCCGGGATCAAAAGATCATTGCCTGCCCGCCCTCTTCGCACCTCCGGCTGGCGAGCAGCGAGACCCCAGTCCACCCAACGACCCTGACCTGGTCATGGCGTCTAGCTCCAGCCTGGCGTGAGGACCCCCGAACCGCGCGAGGTGAGGGGTGGGCTGGGGCGAGGGCGAAAGTCATGCCAGGCCAGCAGCCGCGCGAAAAGGGAGATCCAGTTTGAATTGGGGGAGAAGGAACACAGTCTGATTGTCTCCTGCCCTCTGGCACGCACCCCCCAGGCTGTTTAAGGGGCGGGGGGCGCCCGTAGGGTCCTTGGAGGCTATTCCTTGGCCCCCAGTTAGGTTGGCAGACTCAGAGCACAGGCAGAAGGGCTTAGAGGCAGCTAGGGGACCCTGCCACCCTAGTGCAGAGAACAAGGCCGGCCTTGGGCCAGCTGGAGCCGCGAACCCTGCCCTGGGGGCTTCTGGGAGATGTAGTCCACCTCTCAGGCTCACCAGCCTCACGGGTGCCAGGACCCCTGCACTCCTCCCCTGGCTGATGGGATCTCCAGAAGGAGGTAGATTGGGACTGAGGAAAGATGGGGTGACCCTCTGCCCCCAGGCACTGCCTTGGAGCCTGAGGAGTGTGTTTGGAGGAGCCTTCCTTGCCAAGGATTCTGAGTGGTGTGGGCTTGGCTGGGGGTGGGGCACTTAGACAGTTCCCTGGGGGTGTCCCTGCACTGCTGAGGGGAGGTGGTCCCTGGCTTGGACCAGGGTTCCCTTGCAGGAAGTATGTGAGGGGCAGAAATGCGACGTAGGCCCCTTCCTTGCCTGCCATAGAAATATCCTGAAGGGGTTGCTGGAATTTGGCTTGTGGAGCAGAGGAAGCTCTTCTCTGGTTTTGGAGCTGAGAGGCACAGCGTCCCTCAAAGTCTGGGAGTCCAGAGGCTGTCTCTGGAGCCTTGAAGCCAGGATCAACTTTTGTCTGTCTGTCCAGCTTTCTTCCTTCCGGGTTCTTCTGACACCCCCTTCCTCCTCCTCCTCCTGCCTGCCTGCTGTTTGGGGTGTGTGTTGGTGTCCCTGTCTGGGGGCCTCTGCCGAATGAGAAGTGTTCTGAGAGAGGTGAGCTGGGCATGTGGCTGAGCTCCTGGGAAAGGGACTCACCAGTCCTGGGATGTTTTGCCCTGCGTCCCTCCCTTCCACCTGCTTTGGGGTAGTGTCTTACCTGGAAAGGCAGTCCAGACTGTATCTGTAACCCCACAAACACCCCCAACAGCATTCTGCATGAGGCCTCGGAGGCGGGGGTGGATTCTTCAGGGAAAAGCCACTTGCTGGGTAGAGGTTCCTCTGCTGCCCCCCAGCACGGGCTTGGCCACCTTCTGTGGGTCCAGATCACAATTTCATGGCCCCAGGGAAGAGCATGCTCAGGCTCCATCTTCCCGGGTGTCAGCTCGGGGCCCTGCTGGGAGAAGCCTTAGGACTGGGTGAGAATGGAGGAGGAAGGTGAGGGGCAGGGACCCACGGCCAGGAGGAAAGCACTGCCTCCCCCAGGTGACGTGCCTTCTTGGCTTCAGAGGACCTGGCCTGGAAGGCCAGCTTCTGGCTGTCTCCCTCTAGGGGTTCCTCTGCTAACCCATGATATTGCTCCTGACTGAGGTTGGGTGGGGGTTCGTGTTGGGAAGGGTAAGCTTGGATTTAGAGTGACTCTTGTGCCCCAGGGTAGCTGCAGGGTTCTGGAGGCCTGAACCTCTGGTTCCTCCAGTGGAGATTTCAGGGAGGGGATGGATAGTACAGAGTCCTAGAGAAGGACTGGGGACCCACAAGAATCTGGGACTCTAGAACAGCAGTGCTAATTCGGCACATAGAGATCTTACTTGTTGAAAGTGCATCAGGCTCCCCTGACCCGGCTTAGGTAGTGTCTGCCTTCTGGCTCCAAGAACTGCGTTCAGCAGGATCCCAGGCTGGGGGCTCATCTTCCTCTACCAGGCAGGGCAGTAGCCTTCTGGGCAGAGGCCTAGCGGCTGGCAGTGTCGACTCAGCAAGGGCTGGAATGCCAGGCACCTGCTTTAGATTAAAGGAGATGCTGTGCAAAGGGGGGCTGCCTGGCTGTGGGGGGAGTGGCTGGGATGGGGCTCCAGGGAGTCCAGGAGCAGGGTGGGAGAACAGCGCTAGGGTTGCGGTAGCAGCAGCTCTGGCAGGAGTGGCGGGAACTGCCAGTCACGGAGCCCTGCAGCTGCCCCTCCAGGGAGTCTAAGAGGAAGAGCTGGGGGCACCCCACACTGCCTCAGGCGCCACAGGCTGAAGTTCTGTCCCAGTGCCTTGGGGCAGCTCTAAGGGAGCCAGGATGTCTGTGTCCAGTCTTCCCAGGATCAAAAGAGGCCCACAAGGAGGTGGGGACACTTAGGGGTTTAGGGGTTCCTGCTGCCCTGATGTAGTGCTTACTCTTCCTGGGGTTCTTTGATTGCTGATAGTGAGTTACCTCAAGAGCCTGGGCACCCAAGGGTGACAGAGAATTGGCATCCTTTGCTTGCTTGTACCAGAGCCTTGGGCACTGGCCGGGTGATGACCTGGGGGGAGGGGACAAGGGGGGCATGGCACCGTGGGAAAGTGGGCAGCCGTGGGAGCGAAGCGGGTACAGGCTGGGTGCCGCAGGCAGGGAGCCTCTGCCAGGCCCGCTTTCCCTGGGGTGGGGCCGTTGTTCCAGGGACTGGCTCAACCTGTTGAGCACCTGGCCGCTCTAACTTGGCATCTGTGCCCTTGCCTGCCAGTCCCAACAGCTGCCCACCCGTAGCTACACTGTGGGGACTGTTGCCCCCAGGGATCTAGGAAAGGAGGCTCAGATTTACTCAGGGGCCAGCTGGGGTGGGGGTGTGTATGGTGTATGTCCTATGAAGGCTGAGAACCAAGTTCCCCAAGTCGCAGAACTGGGGCTGGAGTGTTGGGGGGCCAGGGACAGAAGCTGGGGGGGGCTAGGTAAAGAAAGCCACATCCCTGGAGCCCCTAAGTTGCTACATGTCACTTGGATGGGTGGCCCTGAAGGCAGCCTGGAATTTCCTCTGCCTTCCTCCTCTGGGTGCCAGGGCCCCGCCCCCAGCCTGGACTGACCTCCCCTCCTTGGTGAGCTGAGCAGGCCACCCCTGGCAACTGGGGGAGGGGCAGTAAGGGCATTCCAACTGTCATGGGAGGGGTGACTTCCTGGGTGGGAATATGTTGTGTTACATTGCCTCAGTTTCCTTGAGGGCCTCATCTGTATGAGGGGAAGGCAAGACTTGGGTTCCCAGGGAATGCACCTTCACCCCACTCTGAGTGTAGGGAGACCTCTGCAGGCCTCTCCCCCCCCTTCCTGATCCCTTAGCTTTCAGTCCATGCTGGGGCTCTGCTAGCTGCCTGTAGCTGCTTTGGAGGGGAGAATGGGACAGGGGCACAGGGAGTCCCCCCTCCCCGCACTCTCAGTCCTGAGGGGGAGCTGAGGCCTCCCTGCCGCCTCACTGTCCTGTCAGTGGCAAAAGCCAGGGCCTGTCTTTGCCTCCTCCAGCCACCCTCCCAGCTTGGCCCTGGGCCACCTGCCCCTCCCTGACCTTGGTGCCTTTTCCTGGGCCCCTTCCCCACAGGCTGGGATTCTCTCAGTCCCGCGTCCCTCCTCTCATGGGCTGGTCACTCTGGGCTGACCTGTCTTCCTCCTCCTCTCTCCCCCTCCCCCCAGCCTCAGCTGGGAATGGCCCTGAATACAGCATTTCCAGCATTTCGAAACCAGGATTGTTTTGAAATCCCTGAGAGCTTCTCCACCCCCCTCCGACGCCCCTCCCCAGGAGGACAGGCACATTGTCCTCTAATCTGACTTCACACTGCAGTGTCTGAGTTTGCGCACCAGTACGTGGCCACGTACTACTTTGTGTGCCTGCATGTGGGTATATCTTCTGTTGGCTGTTTTGTGTATGTCGCGCATTTCCTGAGCTCTCCCGGGCTGTGTCTGAATATGAACATCGTTGTGGGCCTTGGGGGGGGGGGTCACTTGTTTGGAGCTTGGAGCTTTTTTGGGAGGTACCTTGAATGTGTGCCTGTCTTGTTGCACTTCTAGGGGCGTCTGAGGAGTGCCCTGGGGGTGTGTTTCTGAGGCGTGCGTGCGTGTGTGTGTGTGTGTGTGCGTGCGTGCGTGCGTGCGTGTGTGTGTGTGTGTGTGTGTGTGTGTATGCTCACACACGCTTTGCATCGCTTCCTACCTCTTCCTGCTCCTTGGGAATGTACTGGGTGTATGTAGTTACAGGTCTCCTGCAGCTCCCTGGGATGCAGAGTGGGAAGCCTGCAGATAAACTGTCCCAGGCTGGGTTGTCCTTGCTGGGAAACTGAGCACCACGGTGAGGGGTCCCATACTGCCAGCCCACCCTTTTGTCCTAAGGATCCCATGGTGGCTGTTACTGGGAGGCCCAGTGCTTCAAAGGAACAGACTAGAGAAAGGAAAGTGATTCCCCTAACCCTGGGATCATTTCATTGGAAACAAGAAACAGCCAATCATGTTGGACCTGGGAGTTTGGTGGGAAAGGTTCAGGAGAGCTGACTTGGGCTAGGGGCGAATACAGAACAAGACAAGGTGGTCCTGTTTTCAGCCTGAGCAGAAGACAGCAGGTCCTGGAATCTGGGTGTGTGGGGTGGGGCCTGCTGCGCTGTAGCCTTGATCTAGGGACTGTCCTTCCTGATGTTTAATCTTGTCCCTCCTTTTGCAGTTAGACAGTGTTCTGTGGGAGGGAAGGTTCAGAGGGTTTTGATTTTTTGTTTCTTTTGGCCAAAGCAAGGGTGCTGATAGTGGACTTAGGTGGCGTGGGATTCCAGCATAGGAAGTTTCTCATTCAGGGCCCTGACTCAGTTTCCCTTCTTGAAATCTCAGGCTACCACCGAATGCTGTCCTCTAGACGTAGACGTGGTGTGAGAAGGATGAGGGCTGGAGTGGGGAATGTGAGTGTAAGTCAGGGGCATGCAGAGGCGGAGGCGAGGCTAGGAGGCGAGGCTAGGCAGCGGCAGGGAGTGGGTGTAAGAATAGTCTGTCCCTTTTACACCCCCTCCCCCAGTGGCCTCTGGTCCTAGGCAGGCACAGTGGGAAGGGAGGGGTAGAGGCACAGGTTGGTACAGCGCTGGGTGACCCACAAGGGGAGGGGCTTGGCAAGAAGTTTCCAGTTGGTTTCTCAATCTTGGTCTCTGAGACACGCACACACACGTCACTGCAGACACCTTTAGGAGATGAGCCCAGAGAAGTCACCCAGGTGGCGGTAGGGTCAGGGTGGTGCCAGATGGGGCCATATAGAGCTAGTTGTATTCTGATGGGTGTTTTATGCCACCTGGAGCCTGACATTGGAAGCTGAGCTCAGCTGGAGGACCCCTCCCCATAACCCTGTCCCGAGCTCAGCTGCAGTGCAGGCTGGAGAGGGTTAAGTCTGGTTGGCAGAGACACCCCCCACCCCAGTGCAGTGAGAGAGAGGGAGGGGTGGTTAGCAGCTTGCTCTAGTTGGCGTCTCTCCCAGAATTCTTCGGAAAAGAACTCCCCTTTGACCCCCAGTACAAACTGAGCCCAGCCACCAGCCTCCCTCCTGCCTGCTGTGGGAGCTTCACCCAGCCCCCTCTACGCACTGCTAAGCCAGACTCCCTCACCCAGACCTTACCACCCAGCCCACGTCCCCAGGACTCTGCGTTTCAGGAGGCCAGAGGTACCATCAAGGGATCTCACCCGGGTATAGGACCCACATCTCTTTTCCCTGACATAGAATAATGGACGCAGACACTGCTGGAAGAGGGGATCCCTGGGCCTCCAGCCACCCCCTCCCCCAGGTCCTCAGGCCAGGTCCTGGGAGTCGCCCCTCCTCTCTCCCTGTGGGGCTGAGCTCTCAGGGAGCTCTGAGGTCTTCCAGTGCCTTCCCCGTTCCTGCTTCCAGGACAGGGAGGGGGAGTGGCGTCGTGGGGCATCTAGGTCAGGCCTGGCTCCCAGCCAGTCCACAGAAGTCCTGTGGGGGGGGGGTTGTCTGAGCAGCTCAGAGACTTCCTGGAGCTGCAGGCTGTGTGGTGTGTACGTGTTTATGCGGGGGGTGGGAGCGGAGGGGCTGGGGTTCTGGGAGGAGCAAGGGCATAGACTGCTGGCCCTGGGCTTCTAGCTGTGACCCTCTCTCCACAGGGAGCCCCCATCCCAGACCACACCCTTGCGCCTGAGCCCGACACACAATATTCCGGAGGTGAGAGGTCCATGTGCTTGTGTGAGTCCTTTTCGGCCTCCCTGATCTCTGTCAGCAGCAGCCGCACCTTCTGGCTGAGCCTCCTGCCTGGCTTTTGTCTTTCAGGCTCTTTCCTCTTGGCTTTCTGCGCCCCCTTCCCCGCGCATACCCTGCCCCTGGAGGAGGGAGGCCTCCCCTGACTCCTGGGGGGCAAATGGCCTTCTACACGGAACCTGGCTGGGAGCGGGGCGGGGCCGGGACGGGAAGGGTTAAAGCGACTTCAGGGAAGTTCCAGGCCGGGATCGCTCCCCAGGTGGGAGGCGGAGGTTCAGCCTGTCGCCCGGGAAGGCAAGGTAGAGTTCCTGGTCCTCTCTGCGACTGGCTCCCTCTCCCTGACTTTGGCTTCTACTGGCTGAGTCAAAGCCAGGGTGGCGACCAGCCTCCTTAGTGCGGTTTCTGCTTCCCTGGCCCCGTAGACACAGCATACACACCCTCACATGGACACACGCACCCGCACACACGCACACAGCCTCCCTCCTCCCTTCTTCCTTACTTAGCAACAACTCCCTGCATTCACAACAAACACTCCCGTGGGCTCCCGTCTGAGTCGGGGACGCTAGAGGGGCGGGGCGGGCGGGGAGGGGCTTCTGCCACGCCCCTGGGGGAGGAGCGTTCGGGTCCTCCGCGCGCGCCCCCACCCGCCCAGCGGGAGGCCACTACCCCCTCTGGGACGGGGAGGAAGTCGACCTGCTTCCAACTCGGGCAGTGAAAAAAGTGGGGAGCCTCGGACAGGTGTGGCTGAGTAGGTGGGTGGGGAGTAGCTTTGACCTTTGACCTCCACCTGGGGCTGGAGCGGGTAGCCGACTTCGCTCTCTAGCCCAGGGCATCTCTCAGCGGGGCCCTTGCGCTGTTGTCCGGGAAACTTGCTTGGTGACCTTGCGGACTGTTAGGGACCTGGATGGGTGAGGAGGTGACGGATTGGGGGTGGGTGGGGCTGGAGGAGGTCTAAGAACTTTGCTCCCTCCAGCTGCGCCAGAACGGGCCCCTGTTGGGGGGATGGGGAGAGGTGCTGTCTGGCTGATCTCTTCCTAGCCGTGGCGGGGACTGTAGTCTCTATTGCAGTCAGGCTTGGGGGCGTTGGGATGAGGCCCAGACTTACGTTCTTTCTCATCGCAGGGGGACTGGTACTGTGGTGTATTTGCATTGTGCAAGGAGTAAGGACCCAATTGCTGCACTGCCGAGGTTCAAATCCAGGTCATTCTAATTATGGACGGTGCATCTTGGGCAGGATACTTAACTTTTTTTTCTGAGACAAGGTCACTATAGTACAGGCTGATCCTGAACTTATTGTGTAGCCCAGGCTGGTCTCATACTCAGGCTCCTGTGTGCTGGGATTACAGGTGTGTGCCACTATGCCGTTTATCTGGTACTGGAGAATCTACCTCAGGGCCTTGAGCTTGGTAGGCTTTAACGCTAAGCTATTCCTATAACCCTGATACTTCTTTATTCCTTCCTTGTTTTTAATCTGTAAGAAGTTACCCGCCCTCCAACCACCCCCAGTTCTGGAATTGAACCTAGGGCCTTTGCATTGAGCTACATCCTTAGTACCTTTTAAATATATTTATTTATTTATTTATTGAGTCGGGTTCTTGCTCTGCAGTCCAGGCTGGTCTTGAACTCACTATGCAGCCCAGGCAATCCTCCTGCCTCAGCCTCCTGAGTGCTGGGATAACAGGTGTGTGCCACCACATCCAGTGTATATGGTGTTGGGGAATCGAACTCAGGGCCTTGAGCTTGCTAGGCAAACATTTTAACTGCTGAGCTATTCCTCCAACCCTTTATTTTTATTTTGAGCTACGTTTTTTGTAAGGCACAGAGTTCCCTAAACTGGGCTTGAACTTGTGATCCTCTGGCCTCAACTTCCTAGAGTGTTAGGGTTGCAGACATGGGCTACTATGTTTGGCTAATAAAAATACTTTCTAGGGCGGGGCATGGGGGTGCATGCCGTAGTCTCAACTACTTTGAAGGCTAAGGCAGAAGATTACATGAGCCTGGGTTTCAAAGGCCAGCCTGGATGATAGAGACCCTGCCACAAAATAAATACATAAATGAAAGTGGTTTTTTAGCTTTTTTATTTTCTTTTTTTGAGACAGGGTCTCACTCTATAGCCCAGGCTGGTCCTGAACTCACTGGTGTAGCCCAGGCTGGCCTTGAACTATCTGCCTGCCTCAGCCTCCCGAATGCTGAGATTACAGTTGTGTGCCACCATGCCCAGCTTTATGTGGTGCTGGGGGATTGAACTCAGAGCTTATGAGCTTGCAAGGCAAGTGCTTTAACTGCTGTGCCATTCCTCCAGCCCCACTAGAGCTGTTCTGAAGATTAAATTAGAGAATGCGTGTGAAGCATTTGAGTAAGTGCTCAGTAAGTGTTAGAGGTCCTCCCCACTGAAACTAGTCAGACCTTTGTCCCAGGAACTCCCCATACCCTCATATCAGGGCAGGGTCCATAGAGGAGGGGCAGGGGGGCCATGGGGAGCAGGCATCTTTCTAGTGCTTCAGCCTCCTGCCCTCTAATACCCTTCCAGATCCATGTTTTTTCTGCCAAATTTCCCCTGCTGTTGGTGCTAGTTGACACTTTGAATATTTTCCAGGTGGTTATGGGCCAGGGGAAGGACTTGGAGGAACACGGGTACATCTCCCTCCCTGCTTCCCAGGAGAGTCTTTCCCCCCAGGCTGTTTGCTCCTTTAGCATCCTCCTGCCATCCATCCCCTATAGTTCTGTTCTTTCACGAGGCTGAACAAGACAGTTCTTGTCTGTCTGTCTTTCTTTCTTTCTTTCTTTCTTTCTGATGGTTCTATGGATCAAGCCCAGAGCCTTATACACTAAGCTACATCCCTGGCCCATTTTTATTTTTGATTTTGAGACGGGGTCTTGCTAAGTTGCCCAGGCTGGGCTCTAACTTACAATTCTATCTCAGATTCCCAGAGTGCTGGGATTACACCGGTCCCAGCCTTAAATGCCTTTTATGGCCACCTCCTCTCCTTACTGGCCTAGGGGTCAGGGAACTTCCTAGAGGGGAAAGGCAGCAGTGCAGAGCTGCCCTGTGGATGGCAGCTGTCAGGCCTGCCTCAGGTCTCAAGATCACCTGGATTTCGCGCCTGGACACTTTTCCTAAGTGTAGGGGGCAGTGCCAAGCTGGTGATGTACAGAGAAGCCCAGGTGGACACACCGGACACCTTGGGCAAAGAGGGGACACCCTTGAGCTAGGTGGGGAGCAGTAATATCAGCATCTCTGGTTTCTAGAGGCCCCCTTTCCCCTTCTTGGGATGTGTGGGTGGGTGTGGGCATTGCTTTAGGAAGTCCTACATTAGTCCTGTGTGTCCTGGGATGGAGGAGGTTGCTGGGTGCTATTGGGTATAATGCTACAGGAGTGGGACAGGAAGGGACTTAAGCTTGGGAACTTTTGGGTTAGCATTCCAGAGAAGACTGCAGGTGAGGTGCCCCCAGAGGGAAGGAGCTCTGCAGACAGGTGGTTGAGAGCTTTGGGGGGATGTGGCAGAAGTGTAGGAGGCCTGAGTGTGTCTAGTAGGTGCCCCCTCTGGGCAGGTACAAGGAGAGATTGGCCAGAGTCCCTGGCTCTACTTTCCCACCTCCTTCTGGGACAGAGGAGACACCCCTTCCCTGAGCCTGGCAGGGGGGTGAGAGTTTGCTGTCTGCCTGGGCCATGCCTCACTGTGGGACTGGCCATGCCTCCTGTGCCCAGCCTCTGGGGCCTGTTCCTTGGGCAGGCTGGGGCTATTTTTGGGTTTGGGCTGGGGCTCTGGGGCTGGTTTCAGATGTTCCAATGTGAACAGGAGAAAATGGGAACAGATGGCTGGAGGGTTCTGATCAGCGGGTCCTGCTGGGAGCAGGTTATTTTTAGGGCCTTTGTTAACCCTTTGGGGGCTTGTGTGGCCACCTTGAGATGTACAGCCCTCCCTAATTGGGAAGAGAACAGGTCTTCTCCCTAGACCTCCAGCTTTTCAGGACCACATGTCAGTTGGCCTTTCTCACATGCTCCAGTCTTCAAGGAGGTCCATGACAAGAGCGTAGGCTGGGGCTTCCTCCCGCCCCCGGGCTGTGGGTGACTGCCAAAGGGTCAGGCCGGGAGGGGGCCTTGGGAAGGGGATGCTGACTGTTGTAAGGGTTGGGGGGGTGTAGGACTAGTGCATGGTTTTGAGACATACTTGGAGGCTAAGAGGGTGGACAGCCTCTCTGGGTCCCCACTTTGGGTTTGAGGGTATCCTTGAGCCGAGGGATTCTGTCCATGGAAGCTGGCCTCTTCAAGAGGGTAGAGGAAGGCCATGTCTGTGCTTTTGAGACAGGGCCTCTCTCTCTTCAGGTTGGTCCTCCACTTGCTATGGAACTCAAGGCCATCTTACCTGTCTAAGACTCCCGAGTGCTGGGATTACAATCATGTGCCACCATGCCCAGTTTATGTGGTGCTGGGGAATCAAACCCAGGGCCTTGAGGCAATTCCTCTGAACTATTCCTCCAGCCCTGCTTGTTGACTTTGCTGTGGTGCCCAGGGCACCCCTGACTTGGGTACTCTAAGGGCCAATGCAGGGATGATGTTCACCTTCACCAAGTGGACCTTTACCACATGCCCACAGATTTGTGTAATATGGCAGGGAGTAAAAAACTGGACATTGTGGAACTGGAGGACTAGCTCAGTGGTTAAAGTGCTTGCCTAGCAAGCTCAAGGCCCTCGGTTCAATTCCCTGGCACCACATTAAACTGGGCATGTTGGTGCATGCCTGTAATCCCAGCATATGGAAGGCTAAGACAGGAAGATTGTCATGAGTTTCAGGCCAGCCTGGATTCCATAGTGAGTTCAGGACCAGCCTGGAGGACTACATAGCAAGACTCTGTCTGAAAAAAAAAAAAAAAAAAAAAAAAAAAAAAAAGGAAAGGGAACATAGTATTATGGTAGGCTGAGGCAAAAAGATCTGAAGTTTGAGCCTGGGCAACTTAGTGACTTAGTGAGACCCTGTCTCAATTACACAATAAAAGGGGCTGGGGTTGTAGCTCATAGAGAAGGCCCTGGGTTCCCCAATACTGCAAAAAAGAGGGGGAACCCACATTTCCAGGTACCCCTTTGACTAGCAGAAGCTTTATCTTACTTTCCCCTTCTGTATTTTCCCCAATAAAGTATCCTCTTCACAACCTTCCCCCTCCATCAATAGAAAAGAGGGACAGGCGAGGGCAGCAGGCTGAGGGCTAGTGTGTATCTAGCATGCATCTAGTATGGCATCCCATCAGTGTCACTCTGGTTACCTCACACTAGCAGGTTATTTTCATTTTGGATTTAAGGAACCTGAGGCTCAGAGGGACAAAAGTGGACAGGCTCCTGTAGCTCAGGAGGGACAGTGCGATTGGCCCACCTGCTTGCAAAGCTCATGCTCACTGCGCCGCACCATGGACTGCCAGGTCCCCACCCCAGTCCTTAGGGGCTGCTGAGTCTAGGGATGGGTGTGGAGAAGGAGACCTGAGGGTCTGGGAAGCTGTTCTCTCAGTCCCCTAAGCCCTCCTTGCCTGAGGGTGCCAGGGCTGACATCAGACACCCCGTTTGGCCTTCCTGTCTCCCCTGCAGGAGGATCATAGGCATACATCCTGTCTCATCACCCCACCCCCACCCTGTCCTGGCCCACGTGCCCCAGCTTCCTGGAGGGCCGTGGTAGTGTGCATGGCCATGTGGACAGAACTCACTGGCCTCCCAGGTGGTGCTGGTGCCAAGGATTTGGGCTAGGCAGGCGAGGTGAGGGGACTGAAAGGTTGTGTCTGCCTCTGGTAGTACCTGGGGGAAAGAGAGAGTGTGGCAGGCAGGCGCTGGGTGAGGTCCCCCCGTGGTGCGCTGGCCGTGCCAGCAGCCTGCCCGCACTCTACTCTTCCACAATGGCCCCATTGTTCCCAGCAGCCAGGCAGTTTGGAGGAGGTTCCTCAGCCACCCCTACCCCCCCTAAATAGGGGCCAGATTAACCCCTTGGAGGACCGAGGCCAGGTGATGGGCTCTGGGACACTGCCCTGCTCATCTCTTCCTGCTGTGGGAATCCAGGCATGGGAAGTCACCTCCTATGTGTAGGCAGCAACAGGCCCCTTCCTAAGACTAGGGTCTCGCAGAGAGTCGGAGTGGCACCTGGACCCTCTCTCACTCCAACTCTGATGCAGGTGCCAGGGGGCAGGAAGTGCCAGTGGGGTGGCGGGCGGAGAGCAGATATATTTGGGCCGGTGGGGCTAATTCCAGCCACTACCGCCTTCCCTGCGTACTGGCTCCTGAGCTCCTTTCCTTCCTGTGAAACCAGAGCTGGGTTGGGCCTAGCTCAGGATTTCGGTGGATTTAAAGAGGTAGCACCATCCCTGCCAGCCGGCCTTCCTCTCCCCCTCCCCAGGTAGGGACTGGGGCACAGAGGCGGCTGGAGAGCTGCAAGCTCCTCCCTTGGCCCCGGCTAACCCCTGGCCCTGGCCTCTGTGGGGGTACCAGGCTTTTGGCACTCCTTCTCCCAGAGCCTTGGGCGGGTGGGGTGGGCGGGGGTGGGCTGTGGTTTCCTGTGTTGGCTGTTTGTGCCTGGCCCAGAGTGCCCGCCGCCTGCCTGGGCTTCCTGCCCTGTCTTGTTTCCTTGTGCCCCCCACCCCTCCCCACGGAGGGAGGGAACAGCTAGGGATTGGGCAACGGTCTTTGGGGGCACCCATGGGCATGATTATTTTCCAAGGCCTGGCCATACTGGTAATGGCTGAAAGAGCCAAGAGAAGTGGGGTGACCTCAAGCCTATCCAGGCAATGCCAGTTGTCCCCAAAAGCTCCAAAAGGGACAGTGGGCAAGAATGAGCAGAACCCCACTCTTTGCCCCATTGAAACACCTGGGACCAGGAGTCTCTATAGTCCTGCAGGGCTGGCATTACCCTGGGCATACAGGTGGGGTGGGCTGGAAACTCCCAAGTGAAACCTCCCAAGCAGAGATGGTTGATTTGCATGGTCTCCTCCTTTGGCAGAGGTGGGGGGAAGTGCGGAGAGCTGTGCGGAACAAGGGCAGGGGAAGGCCCTGGGACCCTGGAAGCCCCTGCATGGAGGGTCCCAGAGCAACACCTTGGTCCCTGAGCAGATTTCCTGCTGGGCTCTGGATCCTTGACCTCCCTGCCTGGCTGAGTCACCACTTCAGGAAGAGGAAGTGACCTGGGTGGTAGAAGAGGATGGCTAAGGACCAGGGAGGCCTGAGATTAGAAGGAGACTTGGGACTTTGTTCTCTTGGGGGCTGTATCTGCTAGAGTCAGATGCCAAGGATCTCAGACCTGTTGTCCCCAGCAGGGTCCTGTTGTATCCATCAGTGGGGTCCTAGATGTACATTTTCCCTTCTAGAGGTGCCTAAATACCGCCTGTGGGGACACGGCTGCTCCAAAACACTTTTTATGTAGTACTAGGGACCCAGCTCTGAGCTACACCCCAAGTTCTTCCTTTTTAAAAAATTTTTATTTATTTTTGGAGACAGGGTCTTGCTCTGTAGTCCAGGCTGGTCCCAAACTCACTGTTGTGGCCCAGACTGGCCTTGAACTCACAGCAATCCTCCTGCCTCAGTCTCCCAAGTGCTAGGATTACAGATGTACACCACCTCGCCCAGTTTATGTGGGGCTGGGGAATCAAACTCAGGGTCTTGGGCAAGTGCTTTAACCACTGAGCTATTCTTCTAGCCCTTCTTTTCTTTTCTTGTTCTTTCTTTCTTTCTTTCTTTCTTTTTTTTGAGACAGGGTCTTCTCACTCTGTTGCCCAGTCTGGTCCTGAACTCACTATGGAGCCCAGGCTGGCCTTGGATTCACAGCAATCCTCCTGCTCAGCCTCCTGAGTGCTGGGATTACAGGCAGGCACCACCATCCCTGGCTTTATGTGGTGCTGGAGAATTGAACTCAGGGCCTTGTGCTTGCAAAGCAAGTGCTTTAACTGTTGTGCCATTCCTCCAACCCCCCACCCTTTTAAATTTTGAATCAGGGTCTCACTACGTAACTAAATTGCCTTGTTTGGGCTCAAAACTTGTAATTCTCCTGACTCAGCGTCTCATAGTGCTGGGATTACAGATATGTGTTTCTCCCAAGGCATTTTCTTCCTCCTTTTCCTTTTTTTTTTTTTTATGGTATTGGGAATTAAGCTCAGGGTCTTCTCAGTGAGCTACCATCTCCCAACAATTTTTATTTTTAATTTTGAGACAGGGTCTCGCTAAGTTTCCCAGGCTGGACTCGAACTCACAAGATTCACAGTGCTGGGATTACAAACCTGGCCTATACTATTTTCTTACTGTTTATTTGATTTATTTATTAATTTCTGCTGGGAAAGGAACCTAGGTCCTTAGACAAGCCAACCACTCTACCAGATTATATTCCCTACCCTGGGGTGGTTCTGAGCAGTGCAGTGAGACAGCTGGCCAGTTGGTCAGCCAAGCAGCGGTCCCCAACATGGAAACAAGCAGGTTGCCACCAGCTGGGTGTGGCAATTGCCTCTAGCAGAGCTCAACCTGCAGGCTCTAGGCACTGGAGCCTGCCATCTCCCTTCTCTAGTGGGTGGGGCGTGCCAAGCCCACCTTAACCTTAACCTTAGGCTGCTTCCTCCCCCCACCCCCTTACATAGCTGGGCAGATGATCTCAGGCTCTTTGTCTCAGCCACCTAGCCTGGGGCACATTCTCTTGGGTCTACTCCTGGCCTTCCACTCAGGTGACTCTCACCTGCTCCCTGTTTGTAAGCACATGCCACCTCTCCCCACCCTGCCTCGTGAGAGAGCTGTGTTCCCAGAGCCCCACACCTTCCCTTTCACCCTCATATGAGGGGCTCCTGGCCTGCTGCTGGGACGGCCCCTAGATCACTGTTGAAAAAATGTCCTGCCATGAACCTGTCTTCCAGGTGTCTGAGTTTGGAGAGGAGGAAGGGGCTTTGGGAGCTGGGACTTCTGAGGGGCAGAGGGGGAGGTGTGAGATGGGAAAGTCCTGACTCATCCCTGCTTGACTCAGCTTGCCCTGGGCCTTGGGCTGGGTGGGAGCTGAGGGTGGAGTCCTAGGGGGAGACAAACTCTTAAGATTCTTCTGAGGAGAAGCTTTGGTCTCCCTGTGGCTGCAGAGGAGGACTACTTTTCTAACCCTCCTGCTCCAACTTCTTACAGCCTTTTTGCGGGGTGGGGGATGTGGTTGAGACAGGGTCAAATAACGTACTTTGTGTCAGACTTGGCCTTGCTGTGTAGGCTGTCTCTAACTTGTGATCACTCCTGCCCCAGTTTCCCAAGTGCTGGAATTACTTAGCTAGTCCTCAGTCTTTGAAGTTGTGAGCAGAAGGTAGAGGGTGGTCTTTGCCCTGTCCTGTACACCGCTTGTAGTGGCTGGAATATGAAAAGTCACCGTCTCCGGTACAGTCATGGCTCCCAAGTGACGCTGTAGTGGCTGGGATGGGATCCTGGCATGGCTACATGCTGTCAAATGTCCTCAGAACACGTGACTTCCTTTCCCCAGATCTCAGTTTACTCCCTGCGAAATGGGGTAGTTTTGAGAATCAGAGGAGGGGGAAGGTGACAGCCAGAGGCCCGCCTCTAGGCTCAGGTGTCCCCGGGGACTCGTGCCTTGTTCTTCCTGGGTTGTGATGCAGGAGGTGGGGGTGGCAGCCTGACCTCAGCCAGGCCCTGGACTTTGGAACCTTCCCTGAGGATCCTTCCTCCCCAGAGTGAGCCGCTGTGGGGAAGGCTTCTGTGCTCCTGGGTGAAGTTGGGGACTCCCCCAGGTGGGGGCCCTCACCCCATTTTCTAGTCTAGCCTCTGGGGCTACACAGAGGTGTGCCTGGCTGGGCCTGTCGCTAGGCTGAGCTCCGGGGCCCCCCCGCAGCCCTCCCTGTCCCTCCCCCATCTTTCACCGCGGCCGCTGGTGGGGGAGGGCCGAGCAGAGGGGGCTGGGCAGGGCGCCTGTGTTTGTGTAAGTCTGTTTGTTGTTGTATCTATGGCCCTTTGAGTTTCTCTGTTACTATCAGGATGATCCACTTTCCACGGCTGCCTGTGGCCGGGCCTCAGTCATCTCATCTGCTAAATGAGCCGGTCTGTTCGCATTCAGCCGGCTGGCGGCTGGCGGCGCGGGCGTCTACGGCGCCAGCCGGGGCCCCAGCTGTCCCGGGCCTGGAGCACACCTCCGCGGCTGGCCGCGAGCGTGCTTCTAGTGTCCCGGGCTCCGTGTATGTCTTTTGTCTCCCTGTCCACGTGTGAGCTGCGAGTGTGAGTCAGAGTTCGGGTACTCGTGGATCTCTGAGCCCCGGCCTCGCGGCGCCCAGGGCCTGTCGAGCCTCTGCCAGGCCGGCGCGTGCCCAGCCCTGTGGCCCGGGGCGCCCCCGCAGCCCTGCCCGCCCCCCGCCGCCCCGTGCTGCCTCGCTGGCTCTGTCGCTGCTCGCTCTGCTCGGCGCTCGGCTGCGCTGGAGGGGCGGTGGGGGTGCCGGCGGGGGAGGGGCGCTCCTGCATTCTTGCGGTCGGGGAGGAATCCGAGCCAGCGTTACTGGTCTCCAGAAGAACCCAGCTGCAGCCCCGGGGCCCCGCCAGGCCTCGCGCTGCCCGCCCGGGCCTGCTGGGATGGGCACGGGCTAGGCCTGGAGCTGGGGCGGGGCGGGGCATCGCCTGCGCCCGGCCCCTCCACGCCGCGCCCCGGGGCAGGGTGCCGCGCTGGGCGGGGCGTGCGGGATTCCCGAGCCCTGGGTGAGGGGCGTGTCCGGCGCGGGAGTCCCCACGCGGCACCTTCGCCACCTAGCCCACTGGTGATCCTCGGTGCCTGCAGCCCGCGGGGCCGGGGTGAGGGCTTGCTGCAGACTGCAAGCTTCCTGAGGGCAAGGCGGGCCGGGATGGGGCCAGGGCTGGCCGGAAGATGGAGACCCCACCGCGGTCGTCCGCCCTTGCCAGTCCCACCCTACCCAGTCCCCTAGTCTCAGGGCAGCTGGGTGTTCCCGTACCCCCATCCCCTCCCCAAGTCACAAGTTTTCTCTTTGGGGCTTGTCGCTGCAGTCCGTGCTCCAGTACCGAGTACCTGGTTGGGCCTGGGCACCACAGGGGCCGTAGCCCCACTGTGTGGGAGCCATGAGGATCCTGGCTAACAAGACAAGGTGTGTGGGTGTTGTGGAGGGCGGGGTGTGCGTGTGTGGAGAGCGGGAAGGGAGGGCCCAGGGGTGATGGCCTGGAGAGCCGGCCTCCCGGGCACCTGACTCCCGGGCCACCTGGAGTAAAAGCGGGTAAAATGGGAATGCCTGGTCCAGCCTCAGTGCCTGGGCCCAGGGGGCAAAGGGGACTGTCCGCTGCTTCTGGTCCCTCCTAGTTCTTCCCTCTTCCAGTGGTAGAGCAGACCCCGACCCACCCCATTGCGGGGGTCCCGAGGCGCCCTGTGGCCCCAGTCTAGCTGGGGGTGGGAGCTGGAAAGGGGGTGGTGCCTCCTCCCTCCTCCTCCTCCCCAGAGAAGCCGGCAGACGAGGCCAGGCGGCAGCAGCAGCAGGACAGCAGAGCTGAAATAAATCTGAGCTGGTGTGGAATGAGGGGGATAAATATCCTCTCCCGTGATGTGATCTTTCCAGCGGCTATTAATAGGTCTCCGGGGAGGGGGAGGCGGTGGGGGAAGCGGGCTGAAGCTTAAAGGGCCCGCAGCCTAGGCTGCAGGAATCCTTGGCTTCAAGCTGCACTCCGATCTGCTAGACACGCCATGCCCCTCCCCCTCTGGCTCCTGCCTGCCCGCCAGGCCTCCTGGCCCACCCTACCCAGGCCTGCCTTTCTGGCTCTGGGGAGCTGTGGGGACCAGTGGGCATCACTCTCAGTGTGCTCCCCCACTTCCCCTGGGAAATGGATTGGGCTGGGGCATGAGCAGTGACGCCCAGGTCCCTGTGGCCCTTCCCTGCTGGTGTTGGGACTCTTGGGAATTGAGGTTTGGGACCTTGAAAGGAGCTTGAGGGCCACAAACCCTAGAATAGAGGGAGGGTGCTTAATGAAGTACCCATCAGGTTGCCAGGGAAGCTTGCAATTCTGATGGATATTGGGGATAGAGGTGGGCAAATTCTGCCAACTTAAACCTGTAGTTTCTTTATGAACGAACTAAGGAGGTCAGGGTCGTGGGAGTAGGGGAGGTTGCCCTGTCCCCACTTCCCAAGCTCTCAGAGTGCATCAAGTCTTGTTGGAGGATCCATAGAGGGAGATAGAGCAGGTGGTGGAGATGCCCCTCAGCCACCTTCCTGCCACCACCAGCTGAAATGGGATGGGGACCTTTAAAAGTCCAGGCATGCCTAGTCCCTAACAAGATTAACTTTTCATATCTTTCCTACCTTCTCCCAGGTTGCCCCACCCTAGGAGGAGAGAAGCTCCCGGGAGCCCGCCGCTGTCTCCTCGCGGCCACTGCCCCCCTGCCCCAGCCAAGCCAATGCACCCAGAAAATAAATTGACCAATCATGGCAAGACAGGGAATGGCGGGGCCCAATCCCAGCACCAGAATGTGAACCAAGGACCCACCTGCAACCTGGGCTCGAAGGGCGTGGGGGCGGGGAGCCATGGGGCCAAGGCCAGCCAGATCTCACCTAGCAACTCAAGTCTGAAGAACCCCCAGGCGGGGGTGCCCCCTTTCAGCTCGCTCAAGGGCAAGGTGAAGCGAGAACGGAGTGTGTCCGTGGACTCTGGAGAGCAGCGGGAGGCTGGGACCCCATCCCTGGATTCAGAGGCCAAAGGTACCCCATTGTCTTATTCTTGAGACCTTAGCCTTCTGCAGCCCAAGCCCCAGACTGGCTGGCAGACTGTCTCTGCTGTTTGCTGATCTTCTCCCGTGCCCCTCTCTAGTGTTTATGCATGGGTACTTTTCTCCCCACCTCCTGCCACCCATAGGATGGGCCACACGGAGCGAGGGGACTTCTAGTCTCATTCCCCCTCTGTTGTCCCACTGCAGCCCCAGTGGGGGGTGGGCGGAGAGGGAGATGCCTTGGAGTGGGTAAGGAGACCCAAACACCTCCCGGAACCTCCTGGTAGGAGCCGTTTGGGAACCAGCACTGGGGCCTGGAAGAGTCGCAGTGGCTTCCCCCTCCCCCCCAGCCCTAATTAAAACCAGTTGTGGTTGGGGATTATGCTGTGCTTGGTGTTGGGGGGGAGGGGAGACGGGCAGGCAGGGTTGCTGAGAGAAATCAGAAACAAATGGTGGTGTGGTGGGGGCTAGGCACTAGCAAAGTGCCCACCGTGGCTGGGCAGTGCCCTCTGGGATGAGGAGTCTTGGAGAAGGGACCCGAATGTGGGAGGACAGGGCCTCGGGGCACTCACTCTTTCCCCTGCCCGCCTGTGTCCTGCCGGGCAGAGGTGGCGCCCCGGAGTAAGCGGAGGTGTGTGCTGGAGCGGAAACAGCCATACAGTGGAGACGAGTGGTGCTCTGGACCCGACAGCGAGGAGGACGACAAGCCCATTGGGGCCACCCACAGTGAGTGCCCATTGTAGCCAGGATGCGGTGTGGCCCGTGTGGCCTTTGGGAATGACTGCCCCAAGGGGCTTCCCGCCCTCAGCTAGGGCTTTAGAACTGAGCAAGAAACAGCCGGGAGCTCAGCGTCTTTCTCTCTGTCTGACCACCTCGCAGAGTCTGTCTCTCCCTCAGCTGTGATATCTCAGTCCCTGCCTTCGGGGTGCTCAAGGGCCCTTCTTGTCTAGGAAACCTACTGGGGTAGAGTTCTCTCAGGTGGCGCTTCCAGGAGACACCTCACCTAGACCTCTACCATGAATTCCTGGCCTATGCTGCCACCTACTGGTCAGCAGAGGGAGGGCCACGAAAGTCCAGCCTCCTTGGGCGCTGGACAGTTGGCTCAGCTGTGCAAAGAGCTGACACTAGTCTGTGTCTGTGTCTCAGCTGCCCTTCCCTGACCTCTGGTTGGCTTCCGGCGAGTGCTTGGGTGCATCACCATCATGAGAGTGGGCACAGAAACATCTCTGCTCCTCATATTCTACTAGTGATAAGTGCACATCTGGGCCTCCGTGAGTGATGGGACATAAGCCACCCCTGGCCCTTGAAGCCTGTGTGCACTTATTTGGTATTTCCCTTTCAAAGCTTAGATCAGTTTGGGGGGAGGAGAGCACAACTTAATGCATAAGAAAGGAGCCAGAGAATGTTAAATTGTGAGCTTCTTGAAGGCAGGGACCATAGAAGGGAGAAAGAAAAATATGCTGTATACTTTATTTAATTCTAATCACTAGGCCCAGTGGCGTAGGCCTGTAATTCCAGCACTGTGGGAGGCTGAGGCGGGAAGATTGCAAGTTTGACCCTAGCCTGGGCATCATAGTACTTGAAGAGACCTTGTCTTGAAATAAAACAAATAAAATAGGTTGGGGGGTGTAGCTCAGAGCTAAGAAACTGGTTTTGATCCCAGGACCACACACACACATGCACAAAGTATTCTAACAACATTCCTATAATAGGAATTATGCCTATTACAGGAGGAAATAGTGCAGGAGAGGGTCAAATACAGAAGCCTCTGCAGTTGGCTGGGACTTTTTTTTAGGCCATCTTTTGCCAGGTCTCCTTGCCTCCATGGGATTGACTGGTGGCCCATAGCCGCTAGCTGAACTGTTCAGTAGTAGAACCCTTTCCTATTTCCTGGGTCAGGACCCTCCTGCCACATTTAATTAATTCACTTCTGTGACATTAGACTATACCATCGTAGAGACTTCGCAAGACAGAGATACAAAGAAGGAATTGCGGGATCTCCTATGTAACCTTTGTGACTCTTTTCTTTAATTTCTGCTATCTTTTGCACTGCTAAGAATTGAACCCAGAGTCTTCACTCTTGAGCTACATCCCCAGCCATTTCCTATTGTTTAGTTGAGACAGGGGATCCCTAAATTTCTAAGTTCCCCAGGATGGGCTTGAACTTGCCTCAGCTTCTGAAGACCTGGGATTGTAGGCTTCTGCCACTGGCCCTGTCAGAGGAAATTTAGAGATTCCTTAAATTCCAAGAAAGAAGGGTTGGAAGAGTAGCACAATAGTTAAAGCACTTGCCTAGTAAACACAAGGCCCTGAGTTGAAACCCCCCTCTCCCAACACCACATGTACTGGGTGTGGTGGCCACGCCTGAGGCTGAGGAAAGAGGAGTGCAGTGAGTTTGAAGCTACCTTGGGCTACATACTGAGTTCAGGACCGGCCTGAGCTACAAAGGGAAATCCTGCCAGAAAACAAACAAACAAACAAACAAACAAATAATAAATAAGGCAGGAGGAATAGCATAGCAGTTAAAGCACTGGCAAGTGTTTGATTTCCCCAGCACTATCTATATAAGCTGGGCAGGGTAGAACACTCCTATAATCCCAGCACTCTGGAGGCAGGAGTGTTGGCCTGAGTTCAAAGCCATCCTAGACTACAGAGAGAACATGTCTCAAAAATAAATAAACTCCAAGCAGGAATCTCGCAGCTGGCTTGGTGGGGCATGACTGTAATCCCAGCACTGGGGAGGCTGAGGCAGGAGTTCAAGGCTTCACAGTGAGTTCAGGGATTGGATTATAAAGACCCTGACTATTTAAAGAAGAAGGAGGAGGAGGAGGAGGAGGAAGAGAGGAGAAAGAGGAGGTGGAGAAGGAGGAGGAGGAGGAGGGAGCCTTTTAGTGGGTCTGCTCAGGGACACAGTTTCAGAAAGTGTTTTATTGTATTTTATTTTATTTTATATTGAGACAGGGTTTCACACTCTAGTCCAGGTTGGTCTTGAGTGTATAGTGATCCTCCTGCCTCAGCCTCCCAAGTGCTGGGATTACAGGAGTGTGCCACCATGCCTACTTTAGGCAGTGATCTTGAATAACCTGAGAGGACTGTCATTTACTCTCTGAAGGCCAGGCACTTTGACTTGTTTTTCTTGGCATAAGAATGGGTCTACCACTTACCTAGACCCTTCCTTGATGAGCAAGTGCGGATCTTTTCTAGGCCAGAACTGGAAGTCAAGCTTGTAGCCATGGAACAAAGCTTCTCTTAGTGCCGAGGGTGGCTGGTCTGTTCTAGAAATGCTCCCACTATGTCATCTGGGGATACTGTGAAACATATATTTGGGCTACTCTTGTTTCCTGGCATGCAACTCCTGAAATCCTTGGAATCTTCAAGTCTTTTTGTATGCCAATAAGTTGCCTGGTGGTGGCTGGCAGCTTTTAGGTAGCTTCTGGAGGAGAGCTCTTCCTGAAAAGAGCCTGACAGAAAGAAGCTGGGCGATGGTAGAGGCCTATAATCCCAGCTGTCTGAGGCTGGGGCAGGAGGATCACAAGTTCAAGCCCAGCCTGGGCAACTTGGTGAGACTCTGTCTTAAAATCAAAAATAAAAATAGGCTGGGGATGTAGTTCTATGTGAAGGCCCTGAGTTCGATATCCTGACCACACACATCCCCCAAAAAGACTGGCTTTGAGGAATTTCCAGATAACTGAACATGTGATGGTTCCTAGGAGACAGAGTACCAGAAATAGCAGGAAATGCCCTCTTCTTCCCACAGACCTCGCCCTCTGTGTCTCTTCACCCATATCCTTTGTAATATTCTTTTTGAGATAGGGTCATGCTCTGGTCCTGAACTCACTAGCCCAGACTGGCCCTGAACTCATGGTAATCCTCCTGCCTCAGCCTCCTGAGTATTGAGATTACAGGCATGTGCCACCATGCCCAGCCCTTGTAATTTTCTTCATAATAAGCTGGTAAACATAAGTTGAGTGTTTCCTGAGTTCTGTGAGCTGCTTTAGCAAATTAGTAGCCCCTAAGGAGTAGATCCTGAAACCCCAATTTAGTCATTCACAAATACAACAGCCAGGGACTGTGATTGGCATTGGAAATGGGGCACTGACATGGGCCTTGTCCTCGATCTGGGGGATCAGATATTTTCTCCAGGCAGATGGTGTCAGAATTGAACTAGAGGACACCCAGATGGGGTTCTTTGCTAGAGAATTGATAAGTTGCTAATGGGGAACCCCCCCTACTTTGTGGTGACCAGTGGTCACAGAAATCTTCTGTGTTAATCAGGTGTGGTGATACACACCTGTAATCCCAGCACTTTGGGAGGTTGAGGCAGGAGAAGTGCAAGTTTGGTCCCAGTCTTAGCAATTTAGTGACTTAGCAAGACTGTCTTAAAATAAAAAGTAAAAAAATGAGCTGGGGGTGGGGGTGGCTGGAGGAATAGCACAGCAGTTAGAGTGCTTGTCTAGCAAGCTCAAGGCCCTGAGTTTGATCCCTCAGCACTACATAAATTGGGCATGGTGGTGCGTGCCTGTAATCCCAGTACTCAAGGGACTGAGGCAAGAGGATTGCTGTGAGTCAGAGGCCAGCTGGACTACACAGTAAGTTCAAGACCAGCCTGAGCTGCACAGCAAGACCCTATCTCAAAAAAAAAAAAAAAAAAAAAATGGAGCAGGGGATAAAGCTCAGTGTGAAAACCTTGGGTTCAATGCCTAATAATGGGGACGGAGGGGAAGTCTTCTATATTGATTATTGGGTGAGAGCAGAGGAAAATTTTCTTGTTTGTATTATTTATTTATTTTTGAGGCAGGGTCTCCATCTGTAGTTCAGGCTGGCCCTGAACTCACTTTGTAGCCCAAGCTTGCCCTAAACTCTCAGCTATTCTGCCTCAGCCTCCTGAGTGCTAAGATTATAGGCAGGTGCCACCACACCCAGCTTACATGGTGCTGGGGAATTGAACCCAGATACTTATGCTTGCTAGCAAAGCACTTTAACTGTGCTATTCCTCTTGTCCTTGTTTTTGTTCTTAGTGTATAGTCTTTCGCTGCCTGTGGCCTGGCCTGGGGAATTGAGCTCAGGGAGAACAGCTAACTCCTTAACCCCTTTATGTTGTAAGGCAGCCGGCTTCAAGCTTGTGTTCTCCTTGCCTTGGCCTCCTGAGCCACGGGGATTAAAGGTGTGCACCACTAAACCCAGCTTCTCTCTCTTTTTCAGATTGATTTTTTACTTTGTTACTCAGTAAAGATGTTTCTCTAACCTGTTCCCTGTGCAGGGCAGGGAGCCATCGTTTCTGTTCCATAGATGAAGAAACTGAGACTTAGAGAGTTGAGGTGCCTTGTTTATCAAATCATGAAGTCAGTTAGCGGTGGGGCTAGGATGAGAAGCCATTCGTTGTTCGAATTGTCAGGTTGTGCAGCCTCTTTCTCCCTGCCTGAGTCAGTAGGCAGTGTGCACGCATGCACAGACCGCAACAGGGGGTCAGAGAAGAGCTAAGCAGGGCTCTGCATGACTGCCCTGGGTTCACATCCCCACCGTGCCCTAGCTAGATGGAGAAAGGTAGGTGAGCTTTCTCATCCCTGCTGGGCACATTTTTTTCTTTATAAATGGAGTGTGGCCAGGCCTAGTGGCGCAGGCCTGTCATCCCAGCACTCTGAGAGGCGGAAGTAGGATGATCTCAAGTTCTAGCCAGCCTGGGAAAATTATTAGTGAGACCCTATCTTGAAATTAAAAATAAAAACCCAGGGGAGAGGAGCAATAAATAAATGAATCAATGAATAAACAAATAAATAAATGGGCTGGGGATACGGCTTAGGGGGATGTTACTACGTTTGATCCCTAGTGCCACCAAAAACAAACACAACCCCACAAACAGAACATCATGGGAGTGCCGCATTCCCGGCAGCACTGTGGTGGCTGCGTGAACCCCACCAGTGGGACACCAGCCCTGGGGGGCCCTAGGGAAGGGCCACCTTGTCCTCCCTGCTCTAAACCGGGTCACTACTCTTGCTATTCTGAGCAGACTGGGCTAGGGCAGGGCGGCGTGGAAACCAGACTGCTGAAGACACCAGAGTGTGGCGACACGTGACCCCGGCGTGAGCGCGACACTGAGGTAGTGAGCTGGCAGTGAGCATCCCGGGCAGAGGTGCCACTGGCTCTCGTCCCGCGCCAGAATACTCACCGCTTTTCTCTTTCTTCTCCTCCCACAGATTGTAATGTAGCAGACCCAGCCATGGCGGCCCCGCAGCTGGGTCCCAGCCAGGCTGCCCAGCTGCCTCTCAGTGAGAGCGGTGTGACAGGCCCCCCGCATGGTCCTCCACCAGGCCTCCGGCCGGACGCCCCGGGTGGTGCGGGTGGGGGTGTCCCCGGAAAGCCTCCTGCACAGTTCGTGTACGTCTTCACCACCCACCTGGCCAACACGTAAGTGCTTCAGGAGAGGCCACCAGGTCATTCCGCTTGCCCAGCACTCCTTGGGGGTCCTGAGTGAGCTTGAGTAGGGGGCAGGCTGGTGTCAGGAAGGGTGGGGGCTCCTCCTGCCCAGGCTTGCTGACTGTTCCCACCTGGTGCTCCCGTGCAGGGCTGCCGAGGCAGTGATACAGGGACGGGCAGACTCCATTCTCGCCTACCACCAGCAGAACGTGCCCCGGGCCAAGCTGGACCAGGTGGGTGTGACAACCCCCCACCCCCCCACACTCCCCCCAGTCTGCTAGAGCGGTTGGGACATACTCTTACCTCTGTCATGCTCTGCCTTTGTCTCCTACAGGCCCCCAAAGTGCCCCCAACTCCGGAACCGCTACCCCTGAGTACGCCATCAGCAGGCACCCCGCAGTCCCAGCCACCTCCACTGCCACCCCCGCCACCCTCCGCCCCTGGCAGTGCCCCGCCTGCTCTGCCCCCGGAGGGGCCTCCAGAGGACACCAGTCAGGATCTGGCTCCCAACTCAGTTGGCGCGGCCAGCACAGGCGGTGGGACCGGAGGCACCCACCCTAACACCCCGACGACTGCCACGGCTAACAGCACTCTGCCTCCTGGAGGCGATCCGGGCGGTGCCCCCGGCCCTGCCCTGCTGGGAGAGGCCACCCCCACAGGAAACGGGCAGCGCGGCCTGGTGGGCTCCGAGGGCCTGTCCAAGGAGCAGCTGGAGCACCGGGAGCGCTCGCTCCAGACCCTGCGGGACATCGAGCGCCTGCTGCTCCGCAGTGGGGAGACGGAGCCTTTCCTCAAGGGACCCGCCGCGGGAGCCGGTGAGGGGGGCCCACCAGCACAAGCCCCTCCTGCCCCCCAGCAGCCAGCCACCGCCCCTCCTAGCGGGCTGAAGAAGTATGAGGAACCCTTGCAGTCCATGATTTCACAGACGCAGAGCCTGGGGGGTCCCCCGCTGGAGCATGAAGTGCCTGGGCATCCCGCTGGGGGCGACATGGGGCAGCAGATGAACATGATGATGCAGAGGCTGGGCCAGGACAGCCTGACGCCCGAGCAGGTGGCCTGGCGCAAGCTGCAGGAGGAGTACTACGAGGAGAAGCGGCGGAAGGAGGAGCAGATTGGACTGCATGGGGGCCGCCCGCTGCAGGACGTGATGGGCATGGGGGGCATGATGGTGAGGGGGCCCCCGCCTCCCTACCATAGCAAGCCTGGGGATCAGTGGCCACCCGGAATGGGTGCACAGCTGCGGGGGCCCATGGATGTCCAAGATCCCATGCAGCTCCGGGGTGGGCCTCCATTCCCTGGCCCCCGTTTCCCTGGCAACCAGATGCAAAGGGTGCCTGGGTTTGGGGGCATGCAGAGCATGCCTATGGAGGTGCCCATGAATGCCATGCAGAGGCCTGTGAGGCCAGGCATGGGCTGGACTGAAGACTTGCCCCCTATGGGGGGACCCAACAATTTTGCCCAGAATGCTGTTCCTTACCCAGGTGGGCAGGGTGAGGCAGAGCGATTCATGACCCCTCGGGTCCGGGAGGAGCTGCTGCGGCACCAGTTGCTGGAGAAGCGGTCGATGGGCATGCAGCGCCCCCTGGGCATGACAGGCAGTGGCATGGGGCAGGGCATGGAGATGGAGCGCATGATGCAGGCACACCGGCAGATGGACCCCGCCATGTTCCCTGGGCAGATGGCTGGTGGCGAGGGCCTGGCTGGCACTCCCATGGGCATGGAATTCGGTGGAGGTCGGGGCCTCCTCAGCCCTCCCATGGGACAGTCTGGGCTGAGGGAGGTGGACCCACCCATGGGCCCCAGCAACCTTAACATGAACATGAATGTGAACATGAATATGAACATGAACCTGAACGTGCAGATGACCCCGCAGCAGCAGATGCTGATGTCGCAGAAGATGCGGGGCCCAGGGGACATGATGGGGCCCCAGGGTCTCAGTCCTGAGGAGATGGCCCGGGTTCGGGCCCAGAACAGCAGTGCCATGATGGGCGGTCCCCAGAAGATGCTCATGCCATCTCAGTTTCCCAACCAGGGCCAGCAGGGGTTCTCTGGGGGCCAAGGACCCTACCAAGCCATGCCCCAGGACATGGGCAACACCCAGGACATGTTCAGCCCTGAGCAGAGCTCAATGCCCATGGGCACCGTGGGCACCACCCGACTCAGCCACATGCCCCTGCCCCCTGCGTCTAACCCTCCCCCTGGGTCTGTGCATTCGGCCCCCAGCCGGGGGCTGGGCAGACGGCCTTCAGACCTCACCATCAGTATTAATCAGATGGGCTCTCCGGGCATGGGACATCTGAAGTCACCCACCTTGAGCCAGGTGCACTCCCCCCTGGTCACCTCACCCTCTGCCAACCTCAAGTCACCCCAGACTCCCTCGCAGATGGTGCCCTTGCCTTCTGCCAACCCACCAGGACCTCTGAAGTCACCCCAGGTTCTCAGCTCGTCCCTCAGTGTCCGCTCGCCCACAGGCTCACCCAGCAGGCTGAAGTCCCCCTCCATGGCGGTGCCTTCTCCAGGCTGGGTTGCCTCACCCAAGACAGCCATGCCCAGCCCGGGAGTCTCCCAGAATAAGCAGCCGCCTCTCAATATGAACTCTTCATCTACCCTGGGCAACATGGAACAGGGTGAGTCACTCGGGCCGGCCAGTGGGTGCTGGACCTGTGTTGGGTTGGTCTGGCTGGAGCGGCAGGGCAGCTGTGTTGGGCTTTCCCGGGGTGCCATGTGCATTTGAGAGATCACACTTGGGACTTGGCATCTCCCCTCTGCTCTGGGCCCAGAGGCTGCAGGAATTACATGAAGACCTGTGGGCTGTGGTGATTCTGGGGGCCTTTCTCTTGTAGCGTGTGGGTATGCCTGGAGGAATCGGGTGGCGATCTGGGGAGCTGATGTCTTCCTAGCCACCTCAATATGAACAGCCAAGTTCATCTCCCTCTCTCCATCTACCTCCACTCTGTCTCCTCACTCTCTCCCCACTTCTGCAGGTGCCCTCCCGCCTAGCGGCCCCCGAAGCACCTCCTCAGCACCTCCTGCCAACCCGCCCAGCAGCCTCGTGAACCCCAGCCTACCGTTCACATCCTCCCCAGACCCGACGCCGTCACAGAACCCCTTGTCACTGATGATGTCCCAGATGTCCAAGTACGCTATGCCCAGCTCCACCCCACTCTACCACAACGCCATCAAGACCATCGCCACCTCAGACGATGAGCTGCTGCCTGACCGTCCCCTGCTGCCCCCGCCACCGCCACCGCAGGGCTCTGGGCCAGGTGCGAGGACTAGCCGAGACATTGAAATGGGAATAGGGCACAGCCAGCCACTGCCCTGTGGTCATGCTGGCTGTTTCATGCTGTCTTAGGGTCCTGGGCATGGGACATGAGATCTAGGATGCCGTTCTCACACCTGCAGTCATTTAGTGAAACCCAGCCCACCACTTGAGTGGCCTTCCCGGTCCCCCATAGCCTGTCCATGGCAAACTGGGCCAAATTATGACTCTTGGCTTCTAGTTTAAATGCTTCTGGTCCCTTCCCTTGCAGCCAGGATAGCCATGGTGGAAGCTGGTGCCCTAGCACCGCTTGGCTGGAGGTGGGGAGGGATTGGGCTCTGTACCTTCACAGATGACATGGCTCCTGACCCCTCTCTTTTCTTTCCCCACAGGGGTCAGCAACAACCAGTCCAACCAGATGCACCTGAACTCTGCAGCTGCCCAGAGCCCCATGAGCATGAACCTACCAGGCCAGCAGCCCCTGTCCCATGAGCCCCCACCTACCATGTTGCCCTCCCCTACCCCCCTGGGCTCCAACATTCCACTACATCCCAGTGCACAGGGGACAGGAGGGCCCCCTCAGAACTCCATGATGATGGCCCCAGGCGGCCCAGACTCCCTGAATGCCCCCTGTGGCCCTGTGCCCAGCTCTTCCCAGATGATGCCCTTTCCTCCTCGCCTGCAGCAGCCTCATGGTGCCATGGCCTCCACTGGGGGTGGGGGCGGGGGGCCTGGCCTGCAGCAGCATTACCCTTCAGGCATGCCCCTGCCTCCTGAGGACCTGCCCAGCCAGCCACCGGGCCCCATGGCCCCCCAGCAGCACTTAGTGGGCAAAGGCATGGCTGGCCGCATGGGTGACGCATATCCCCCTGGAGTGCTCCCTGGGGTGGCGTCAGTGCTCAACGACCCTGAGCTGAGCGAGGTGATCCGGCCCACCCCGACCGGGATCCCTGAGTTCGACTTGTCAAGGATCATCCCCTCTGAGAAGCCAAGCAGCACCCTCCAGTACTTCCCCAAGAGTGAGAACCAGCCCCCCAAGGCCCAGCCCCCCAATCTGCATCTCATGAACCTGCAGAACATGATGGCGGAGCAGACCCCCTCTCGGCCTCCCAACCTCCCGGGCCAGCAGGGTGTTCAGCGGGGGCTCAACATGTCCATGTGCCACCCCGGACAGATGTCCTTACTGGGCAGGACAGGTGTGCCCCCACAGCAGGGCATGGTGCCCCACGGTCTGCACCAGGGGGTCATGTCCCCACCACAAGGCCTCATGACCCAGCAGAATTTCATGCTGATGAAGCAGCGGGGCGTTGGGGGGGAGGTCTACAGCCAGCCTCCCCACATGCTGTCCCCACAGGGCTCCCTCATGGGGCCCCCGCCCCAGCAGAACCTCATGGTGTCCCACCCTCTGCGGCAGCGCAGCGTGTCTCTGGACAGCCAGATGGGCTACCTCCCGGCGCCGGGCAGCATGGCCAACCTGCCCTTCTAGCAGCCCTGCAGGGCTGGAGCAGGGCGCTATTGCAATACGCTAACCTTAAAATGGTTCCTCCCTCCGATGTGGGATGGCCTGGGTCCAGGGGTGGGGTGGAGGGGGTGGGAGGGATCTGGTGTGGGGAGTGGCATTTGTGGAAACCAGATGTGCTGGCAGCTTAGGGGGCAGTGGCGGAGTGGGGTGTGGGTTTGGGATTGGGGTTTGCTCCACTCAGCCACCAAGACTGCCACCTCCCCCCAATTCCTACAGAGCCTCTGTTTTCCTTCTGCTGTGCCCCTTATGCTGTGGGTCCTTGGGGGACAAAGAAAGGGCACCCTTGCTCTGTCCCTTCGTGCCCCTGTCCCACTGCTTGAGCTTCTCTTCTTGTCCCTCTGTCCCCACTGGGGTTTTCCTTCTGTATGTTCCTGCCTCATTCCCTGTCCCTGCTGACGTGGCTGACCCCCACTCCCCTGCAGGTGGCTGGCCAGGTTGGGCAGGTGCCAGCCAGAGCTGTAAATAGAGCGCTGCGCTTTTGTGCCGGTTTGTGCGTGTGCTGTATTTCTGTGTTTTGATAGAAGTCACACAAAAAGGAGAAAAGAAACCCTTCCCCCTTCAGGTGGTTGCTCCCTTTGTTCCCCGGGACCCAGGGACGTGCAGTCCTGCACACCCGCCCACCGTTTGTAGTGTCCCTGGATCCTTAAAGGAAACCATTTCTGTCCCCTCTCCACGTGGTCAGATGATAGACACCCCACACCTAAATGAGGTCAGACCACTGAGGTGTCCTCCTGGTGAGCCCCAGCCGGGCTGAGACCCCCAGGGCGGCAGCCCACCTGCTGCTGGGTGATCCACAGAGAACCCGCGTGTGCACGTCCAAGTGCTCACTCACGCTGGTCACGTGGGGCCACGGCTTCCCTCTGTGGAGGTCAGGGTGCCCCTGCTGCTATTAATACATCTTAGCTAGAACTTGAAGCCCTTTGTCCTCAGTCTGGGATGAAGGAAAAGGGGAATGGGCAGTGTCTGTGTGGCCCCTTGAGTGGAGCCACGGATGGGGTGGCATGATGCTCCTAGAGCCTGTGGCCGCAGTAGCCCTGGGCCAGGTAGCCCAGGCCCTGATTCTTCCAGAGGCTGCCACCTACTTCTTACCAAAGGAGGAGGGAGCAGAGTTCAGATGAGTCTGTCAGCCCTCTCCCCAGCTGCACCCATTGGATGGGTTGGGGGAAGTGCTGGAGGGGCCTGGGGCATCTCACCACCCCCTCTGCCCATTCCCTGGCAAGGTCTCCCTGCCCAGGGTTAGGCTATGTGCCAGCTCCGTCTGTGCCCACCCTGGCGCAGCCACTGCCTCCCCTCAGTCCCCTTTCCCAGAAGAGCTCCTTGCCCTCCACTGGTCAGAGCTGAAGCCATACATGACTGGGTATTTGCCCTCCTGGCCCCAGGAGAAAGAAACTTCTCCTTCTCTCACTTCCTCTCCTGCCTTGTGAGGTGGTGGGGCGGATCCCTGGCTGAGGTCTCCTGTGTCCCATCTGCAGGGCCAGGGGTTGCTCTACCTGGCCCCTTCCCTGTCCTTCCTGACCTGCAGGGCCTGGTCTCTCGCCTTGGCAGCTGTAGTACAAAGGGAATTAGTGCCCACTTCTCCTAGTCTGGTGCTGTCCTTTTGGTCCACCGTCAGCCAGGCCAAGCGCCACTTCCTCCTTGAGGGCCAACAGTGGGCTCCTGATTTCCCCCAGCACCTCAAAGGCTGTGGCCAGGGCCTGTGTTCTGGGGGGAGGGGCACCTGCCTTCCAACCTGCCAGGCCCTTTGCCCGCCCTGCCTCTACCTGAGCCCTGTGCCCCAGCTCCCGCTCTGCCCTGAAACTGCCCCAGTTGTCTTACTCTAAGTGTTTCCTGCCCTGAGGAGAGGGCTCTGACCACAGGGCTCCTGTCCTCACAGTCCCCTCTGCCACTGGCCTCCCCAGTGAGCTCCACAGGCCAGCCTTCCTCTTCCATCCATGGCCAAACCCCCAGCCATTTTGTACCATTATATAAATATATATATATAAATATAAATATATAAATACAATATGTGAAGACATCTTCTTGGTTTTTATTTTGAAACGATTTTTAGGCTTGTTTCGGGGGTCTCTGTGCTGCCTGTACTGTATTGACCTGTTTTATAGGTGCCTTTTTATTAAAAAGAGAAAATTCAAAATCCAACCTCTTGCGTTTTTGCTTCTGTGTCTGACTCCTGCACTGCCCAGCTTGCTACTGGGCACTGGGACTAAAAAGAGGGACCCCAGGGCTTCCCCATCATTCCACGGTGAGGACAGAGTCCTCAGGGCTACTGAGCTGGTTTCCCCAGTGGGGGCCTCCCAGCAGGACTAGGTTACCCAGATGGGCTCTCAGCAAGTGCAGGGGCTCCTGATCCCCGCTTTCCCCCTCAGACGTAGGGGATGGGAGCGGAGTGGGAGAACCCAGAACTGCGTAGGAGGCGTAGGAGGCGTCCCTGAGCGTGGAGCGGCTTCCTCTGGTTCCATCTGAGTAGTATCCTCTCGGGGCAGGGTATGGCTTCCTGGGGCTGGGGACTTCCCCACCCAGGTCTACTTTTTAGACTGTCCTGCCTTAGGGGACACCATAGGATTTAGACAGCTGAGTGAGATGGCTTCCAGAGGGTCCTTTCAGTCTTTCTTTCTCTCTGAGGCATCTCTGTCCCCATTCTGACTCCTAGCTCAGAACTCATTCCACTGCTAGTTTCCATAGGTCCCATAGATTATGGGAAGTCTTTCCTGTCACTACCCACAACCCCCCAGGGCCCTGGATCCTGCCTCCCCTGTCTTCTCTGGGAGGGGTCTATCTGGGCCCTGGGCGGAGAGAACACCTGGGTGGGTTTCCACTTGCCGCTCCTCGAGGGCTGGGAGAGGGGTCCTTCTGTCCCTCCGCTGGATCGTCCTCCTGCCCCTCCCTTAGCTCTTTCCTCAGGACACTGGAACGTATCCTCAGTCTACATGCAGCCCAGGGCCTAGTGACACAGAACGAACCAAACGCTCTTATGCTCAGAGCTGGGGGAGCTGCCTGAAGTTTGACCTTCCTCCTTGGTCACGATGGCTGCAGGCGGCGGCTGACAGAGTGTCTGTGTTCGAGGGACCGAGGTGTGTTGAACTCACACTCTGTTGCCAGCTGGCTGTCTCTCAGCCTTAACCTCAACTCATCCCCTGGCGCCCGGCTTCTTTTGGCTTCATTTAGCAGGTGACGTTAGAGGAGATGTAAGTAGGGTGGCAGTTGGCAGCCCTTAAGGCGACGGAGTGTCTTCTGGGAGGGGACTGACATTCCCTGTTTTCCAGGGAAGAAGGAAGAGTTGTTTCTTGCATTTCCACTGGTAAGAATGAGAATGGCCAGGGAGTCCTCTCATCCCAAGGTGATGCAGGTGGGTGCGGGTCTCCTCGGCTGTGCCCATCAGCTGTGGGCTCCAGCCCAGCGTGAGGGCCAGCAGAGGAGCTGCAGTGATGTCCTAGAGAGATTGGCTCATCTTGCCACCCAGTGTGGGACACTGACCACCGCAGGATGTCAGCTCCTGGAGGAATGCCCCAAGGAGAGCAGAAATTAGGGGCAGTTTTGGGACCTAGAAGGTGGTGAGGGAGGTGGCATTCTCTGACTCAGAGAGACTGCTCTTGCGCCAGGTGGGGAGGAGCTGGCACAGGGAGGCAGGGCCGGCGCAGCCCAGCTTGGTCAGGAGCCGGGAGAGGTCACTGCGGAACTTTACGCCGGCAAAGGTGTAGAGCATAGGGTTGAGGCAGCAGTGGGCCAGGCCCAGGAACTCGCACATGGTGATGGCCACAGGCAGGTAGCTGTTCAGCTCACAGCCGTGGTCCATAGCCTTTAGCCTTGCCAGTGTGTCCAGGAAGATGACAACGTGGTAGGGTGACCAGCAGAGAAAGAAGACGCTGGTCACCAGGATGGCCACCCTGACTGCCTTCTGCCGCTGAGGGCGTCGCTGGGCCTGGCACAGCCTGTGAACCACTCCTACGTAGCACCAGCTCATCACCAGCATCGGCAGTAGGAAGCCCCCCACGTGGTAGAGGAAGCGGGAGGTGAACCAGGCGGTGGTTTCGGCTCGGTTCTCTTGAGAGAAGGTGCATCGTGGCAGGGAGTCATTGTCACTGGGTTGGTTGACCTTGGCGAAGAGAATCTCTGGCAAAGCAAAGAGGAAACCTGCCAACCAGATGGTCGCACAGGTGATGTGGATAGAGAGGAGGCGGCGGTGGCGGTAGGCGTGGACAGCGTGGACGATGGCCAGGTAGCGGTCCACGGCGATGCAGGCCAGCAGCAGGCTGCTGCAGTAGAAGTTGATCTTGTGCAGAGCAATCACGACTTTGCAGAGGGTGGTCCCCAGGACCCAGCCCACAGACCCCTCTGCCACAGTGAAGGGCAGGATGAAAACCAGGAGGAGGTCAGCCACCGCCAGGTGGAACAGGAAGGTCTCGGTGGAGCTGCGGGTCTGCCGGTGCCGCTCTAGGATCACCAGCACCAGGATGTTGCCCGACATACCCAGAAGGAAGATGAGGCTGTAGGCCACGGGCATGAACACGGCCTTGAAGGAGGTGAGAAGGGGCCCCTCAGCTGTGGAGCAGAAATGATTTTCCAGTAGAGAGGTCTCCGTGCTGTCATTATAGTAGGCAAATTCTTTGGACTATAGGGGCGGAAGACAGGACTGTGAGAACGGAAGACTTTCTAAATTCCATTCTAAGTTTTCCTATCCCCTCAGGCTAACTGCTTTTTTTTTTCCTAAGACAGGGGTCCTGAACTCACAACGGAGCCCGCACTAACCTCGAACTCATGGCAATACTCCTGCCTCAGACTCCTAAGTGCTGAGATTACAGACATGTACCACTACATGCAGCTAAGGTGTATGTGGTGTTGGGAAATCGAACTCGGGGCCTTTGCACGTTAGGCGGGTACTTTAGCCACTGAGCCATATCTCCAGGACAATCACGTCTGTTCCTGCATTCCTGTGTGTCCCACTTACCAAATTCCAACTTTTCTTATGTTGATCACTTTGTTTTTTTGCCTTGGGGCATACTGCTCAAGTGCTGCTCACTGAACTGTCTCCCTGTCTGCACAGGGTAGGGCTAAGGATGAAAGCGCTAGAACATTCGGACGCGTTTTTCAAGCTCGGAGGGGCTGTGCCCTGGGTCTTTTGGGTGTTACGGGTCCTCAGCTGTGGGAGACTGCAGGTGTAGGCACTAGACTTGAGGCCCAGAGCCACCTGTTCTAATCCTGCCAGAACAACAGTCGCTGAAGCCTAGGATTCTGCAGTGGGTGCTGATTTGGGCTGCTGGCTTCCTCTGGATTTGTCCCAATTCTACTGCTTCATTATCACTGAAATTGTGGTAATCGCCTCTCAGCGGCCTGCTTTGTTTTGTTTTGTGATTCCAGGTATAGGACCCTGGGCCTTCCCACTAGGCTCAATCACAAGTTCATTTTTTTTTTTTTTTTTGATTTTGAGACAGGATCCTACTATGTCATTAAGTGAACAAGGTTGGGCTCCGATTTGGCGATCCCTCCGCCTCAGTCTCCCATTGTGCTGGAATTCTAGGCCTGTGCCACCAGCTCTAGTGATAATAGGACTCTTAAAGTTGTGTCTTGTTAGAGATACCATCCAGGGGAATGGCTCAGCGGTTAAAGCGCTTATCTAGCAAGCACTATGCAAGAGCTAAACACCCCAGTTTGATTCCCTAGCACCACATAAACCGGGCAGGGTGGTGCAGGCCTGAAATACCAGCATTTGGGAGGCTGAGGCAGGCAGATTGTCCTGAGTCCAAGGCCAGTCTGGGCTATAGATGGAGACCCTGTTTCAAAAATAAATAAATAAACTAAAAAAAGATCACATTCACCTGCTGCCAGAGACAGTACTTTCACCACTAATCAGCACTGCCTGGGCTTCTATTTAATTTAAGGGTGGGGAGGGAGGAAGAGCACAGTAGTCCCTGAGTTCCATTTCCCAGGACCACGTAAGCTGAGCATGGCAGCGGACGCTTGTAGTCCCAGCACTTGGGAAGCTGAGGCAGGACTGTCACGAGTTCTAGGTCAGCCTGGGCTACATAGTAAGTTCAGAACTGCCCTGGACTGCAGAGCAAGACCCTGTCTCAGAAATAAAGAAAGAAAATGAAAAAAAAATGTAAGGCTTCCAGGAAAGCAGCAGACCCAGCACTCCTGGATACTTCCATTCCTAGGAAACTTCCCAGGCAAGAGGAACTCAGAAGCCCAAAGCCCAGCAACAGAAAGGCAGAAGGAAGTGACAGAGACACTACGGCAATAGGAGCAGGGGAGACTGGGAGCCTGGGAGCCAGTGTGAGTACAGGGGGCGTGTCCACCGTCCCCGGAAGTTCCCTCCTGCCCGCCCTCCTCTTTTCTCCAACAACCCCACCATCACACCAGTGCTCCACGCCCAGGTTGTTTACCGCTAAGCAGAGGAAGGCCTGGTGCCTGTTTTCATACCTTTCACTCACAGCTGCCCATGCACCTGCTCCTCCTCACCTCCCAGCTCAGCTCTTCCCACCCGGCCCTGGCCAGCCCCTTCCCCGTGCCATGCAAAACCTCTCGCACCTAACCTGCGGGGTTCAAAAGGCCATGCTATAAATGACGCGCCCATGGGAAGCAGAGGACCAGGCCCGGATGGGGTAGTCTGTCTCCAGGGTTTCCTTTCAGGAGACTGTCTCCTGCAAGCTGGGAGTGGTGGTGGGAGCTCACTGGCTACAACGGGGGCTTTCTTGCCACCCAAGGGCCCCAGCTGTGTGTCACATACTTGAGCCCAGTACTGGGCAAACCCATTCCCAACCTGGGTTTTTTCCTCCAGTCCCTAGAGCAGGTGACTCCATAGAAGGCAATGGGGAATACATTGGTGCCAAGGCAAATCTGCCTACCACCCACTCCTCAGTTGCACCCTCTGCTTCAGCCCCGCCCCTCTGCCTCAGTCCCCCCCTTCCTCACCTTAACCTCAGGGCTACTATCTCTCCATGGACCTCTTGTCTACCCGTTCTCTATTCCTGTCCATTTCCTGCACGGAAAAGTGGCTAACAGCCAGTTTTCTCTCTCTCTCTCTCTCTCTCTCTCTCTCTCTCTCTCTCTCTCTCTCTCACACACACACACACACACACACACACACACACACACATCCCTGTCAGGCATAGTGGTGTGGTTCAGCTATTTGGGAGGCTGAGGCAGGAGGGTCAATCACATATAAGCTCACAAATTTGAAATAAGCCTGGGCAACATAGTGGGATATTGTCTCAAAAATGTACAAACAACTAAAGAGCTGGGCCTGGGGGTGCAGGCCTGTAATCCCAGAATGCTGGGAGGCTGAGGCAAGAGGAATACCAGTTGGAGCCCTGCCTGGGTGACTTAGTGACTAAGCAAGACCCTGTCTCAAAATCAAAGCACAAGTGGGCTAGAGATGTAGCTCGATGTGAAGGCCTTGGTTCTGTCCTCAGTATCAAAACAAAACCTCAAAGCAATACCAACAGTGATGATAACCATAACAAACTCCAAACCGAAGCATTTCTGTCTCCAGACCTTTGCTTGAGCTCCTTGCTTGGTCGGCCTTTCTTCTCAAGTCGGCCTTTAATCCCTGCCCTTCCTTAAGTATCAACTTAATTCCATCTTCCCACATCCTCCCATGTGGAGTTACAGCCTCTTGGGAGGTCAGTAGGTACCTGGCTCTCTTTGGTACACTCCAGTAATTCTTGCCTTATGCCTATCTTCAGTTCTCTCTCTGTCAGGAGCTACCCCCAACATTTATTGAATGCCAATTTTTTTTTTTTTTTTTTTGAGACAGGATCTCACTCTGTAGTCCAAGATGGTCTTGAGCTCACTACATAGCCCATTCTGGTCTTGAACCCATGGCAATCCTCCTTCCTTGGCCTCCCAAGTGCTGGGATTACTGGCTGGCTATCTTAAGTTATTGGTGGGATGCCTCCCCCCAGGGACCCCAGGTCCCAAGACTTAGGTTTAGTGGGAGGGATCTATTTCTTCCTCATTGGCAAAGGTACTGGCTTGGCAAAGTGCTCAGAGAGAAGGGAAGATGATAGGAAGCTGGCTTGAGGGTTGCTGGGAGTTGGAATATATGTTAGCGGGAGGTGTCAAACAGACGTTTTGGAGGCTCAGAAGTGGCACATGTCAAAGCCACTTCCCATCCACAGGGGTCTGTACCCTCCTCCCCCAAGCCATGGAAAGAGACATAATAAAGCAAGATGGGCTCTGGTCTAGAGAGAAAGCCAGGGATTAGGAATACTGAGGACCTTGGGTCACCATGGGTGGTGCCAAGGGGATTGTCCTAAACTCACACCAAAGGGGGCACACTGTGGCCACATGGATAATAAGCAGCTCACTATTCTCTCTCTCTCTTTTTTTTTTTTTGAGACAGAATCTCTGTAGTTCAGGATGGTCCTGAACTCACTATGTAGACTGGGCTGGCCTTGAGCACAACAGTTCTCCTGCCTCAGCCTTCCGAGTCCTGGGATTACTGGCATGCACTATCATTCCCAGTTTATGTTGTGCTGGGGAATCGAAACCAGGGCTCTAAGTTTGCTAGGCAAGAGCTTTAAACACTGAGCTATTCCTCCAGCCCCAGATCACTCTTCTTTGCCCTAAAAAGCAGAGGAGTGGGGTGCGGTGGTATCTACCTGTAATTCCATTGCTGGTAGGCTGACGCAGGTGAATCCCAGCTCAGGCTTAGCCTAGGTAATTTAGAGACTTTGTGAGATCCTGTCTCAAAAATTGGTCCAGGTAGCTGGGCACACTCCTATAACTCCAGCTCTTGGGATGCTGGGGCAGAAGGAGTATTGGAGTTCTAAGCAAACTTGGACTACATAGTGAGTTCAGTGTCAGCCTGGCCAAGAGAATGGCCTTGTCTCTAAATAAATAAATAAAATTTAAAAATAAAGTCAATTGAGCTGGACCTGCTAGTGTGGGTCTATAATTCCAGCACTCTGGAAGGCTGAGGCATGGGACCATAAATTTGAGCCCAATCTGGGAATCTTAGGAAGACCCTGCCTCAAAATCAAAACTAATGAATGGACCGGGGTTATAGCTCAACATGCAGGCCTTGAGTCCAATTTCCAGTAACACATACACAAATCATCATTCAATCAAGCAAACAAACATGCAGGGCAGGCATGTAGCTTAGTAGTAGGGCATCCCTGTCTTCAGGATGTGCTTCGTTCCCAGTATCACACAAGCACATACAAAAAAAAAAAATCAGAAACCTAGAGCCCTCATGTGCACATCCACTCTGATGGCAGCACACTCCTGTTAGGCACAGATGTGTGTCAGGCAGGACGCACTAGCATGTGGCCTAGGCAGGCACCCTGCAGATGTATCCCAAAACTCAAACTGAAGGGCTGGAATGAAGCTGGCCACAGGGCTAGGAATCTAGTTAGATTGTTGCTGTAAAGCAAGGCTCGAAGGCTCAGGCCTGCAGTCCCAGCATGCTGGGAAGCTGAGGCAGGAAGACTGCGAGTTCAAGCCCAGCCTAGGTACCGTAGTGAGACACCGTCTCAAAATCAAAGCTAAAAATTAAGCTGGGGCTGTAGCTCAGCACAAAGGCTCTGTCTGGGTTGAATCACTAGTACCACACATATTAAAAAAAAAGAAGAAGAAGAAAGAAAATTGCCGTGAGCCCGAGAGCCGGCGTAGAGGCTGACACAGCATCCCGGTCGTGGTTGTCATGGGGAGGATGGGTACAGAGAGGCAAAGTTCTTGTGCCAGGTGCCCTTCTTCTCCCGTCCACTCAGGCCTGGAGCCCCTCCCTGGGTAATTAAAGTCTCCCAGCTCCATGTGATTTCTCCAGTGAGGTTGCCTCACTGCCTTGCACCAGCTGGGATGACATTCTGCTGGCAGCTGGTGGCTGGGGTTCTCTGTCAGCAGGTGCATGTGGGGGTGTCCAGGGCATCTCTTGGGGAGCCACGTGGGTTATCTCCTGCTTCACACTCTCATCCCTGCCTTGGGTGGGGACGTGCTTGGGAGATACTTGGAGACCATGAGGGGTCCTCCATGGGTTTGAGCCATGTGCCCAAACTAAGCAGACAGCATTGTGTGTGTGTGTGTGGTGGCGCGGAGGTTTGGGGGGGGGGGGCGGTGGAGAACACAGATACCCAGGCTGGGGTTTAACAGTCTGGGAACAAGGTAGGGAAACCTGATGACAGCAGATGGTGAGAAAAAGGTTTGTCAACAAGTTTGTTAACTGAAACCTGAAGATGAGTCACCATAGTGATGTGGCTGCTGCAGGGCTCCGGTGACCTTCCTCTAGATGAACGGAAGCCTGCAAGGACAGCTGGGCCATCTACCCTGGCCAGTGAGGACAGAGGTGGCCACTTCGTTGAGGGGGAGGGTTGGAAATGGCTCTGGAAGGACATTTCCAGGTCCTAAGGGAAGAGAAGACTGGGTTCTCTCTCCATGAAGGATGGCTGTCTCCATGAGAGTCATCTTTAAGGACTGGAACCACTGGCCAGAGTGCAGGCATGGACTCTGACGGGAACTTCCGGGGCAGGCCAGGGGGACGCGCAGAAGTGAAGGGGGTGTTTTGGCTTAGTGGAGTGGTAACCTTCTTAGGAGGGAGATCCAAGTGTGTGGGAAGAGATGCTTTTCTTTTTTGGAACTGGGGCTGGAACCCTGGTTGTCACACTGAGCTACATCCACAGCCTATTCTTATTTTTATTTTGAGACAGGATCTCACTAAGTTTCCATGTAGCCTGGGCCGGGCTTGAATTGGCCATTCTTCCTAGCTGAGCGTCCCAGAGTGCTGGGATTACAGGCCCGGCTGCAGGGTGCAGCTCAAGGGAGAGATCCTTGCTCTGGGCAGAAGAAAGCTGGAGCTTGCCTACAGCGGCCTCCACCCTCAGCTCCTACGTGCTCTGATTCTCTGTCACGTTCTGCCCACAGCTGAGCTGGTTTTCAGCATGACTATTTTTTTTTTTTTTTTTGAGAGAGAGAGAGAGTCTTGCTCTGTAGTCTAGGCTGGTCTTGAACTCAATCCTCTTGCCTCAGCCTCCGGAGTGCTGGGATGACAGCGGCACTGCCCCTGGGTCTGCATGATCTTTAGCTCAGTGGCGGGGGGGTGGGGGGGAAGGGGGGGTTGCTTCTCTAGCCCCTCCTGCACCCTGAGGACACCGCAGCCTGACCTTGCAGGTGGGGGCACGGCTGCCTACTGAGCACGAGGCTCACCTAGGCCCAACCCCTGGCCTTCCAGCTGCACTGGCACTGGAGACCACACAGGCCCCATCTCCTTGTATGCCCCCGTGTGGATGCTCCACCATGGGTCAGACCCTAGACAGGGTCTCCAGGTATCTCTCATGTTGCCTTCAGCAGCGAGAGGTGTGGGGGCTGCAGGAATAATACTGGCTGTGGGGTTGGGGAGCTCTGTAACTCATACCCTCTCTTCCTTCACAAGGCCTGTGGTCCCTGAAGGTGGAGACTCCAACTTGCTGTTTGTCTCTGTCCTCACTCTCTCTGCCCAACTCACTTCCCATTTCAGGACCAAGCCTGCCAGATCCCTCTTGCATCTCTGAGGGTTTTGGCTAGCTAGGCATGTAATCCCAGCACTCTGGAAGGCTCAGATCAGAAGATCACAAATTCAAGCCCAACCTGGGCAACATAGTGATCTTAACCTTGTCTCAAAATGAAAAGAAGAAGGAAAAGGAGGAGGAGGAAGGCTGGGGAAGTAGCTCAGAGCAAAGGCCCTGGGCTGGATCTCCAGTACCACACACACACACACACACACACACACACATATATATATATATATATATATATATATATATATATATATATATATGCAATAGAGTTTTGGCCAGTAGGAGAGTAGTATTGGGATAGGGGTGTGCTCAGTAATAAAAGCACTTGCCTAGGAAACACAAGGTCCTGGGTTCGATTCCCTACCACTACATAAAAATTATCTCAGTATGGTGGTACACTCCTGTTATCTCAGCGCTCAGCAGGCTGAGGCAGGAGACTTGCCATGAGTTCAAGGCCAGCCTGGACTACATAGTGAGTTCAGGACCAGCCTGGATTCACCATACAGCAAGACCCTGAGTCAAAAAATTAAAAATTAAGTTGCTCAGGCTGGGCTCAAATCTACAATCTTCTTGCCTCAGTCTCCCAGAATGCTGGAATTTCAGACATGGCTTCCTCCTCATTTCTGCTCCTTCCTATCACCCCACTGTTGGCACCTCCTTTGCTGGGGCTCCTCTGGGGCTTTTTTTTTTTCTGTTTCTTTCTTTCTTTCTTTACTGAGATAGAGTTCAGGCTGGTCCTGAGCTCACTATGTAGCCCGGGCTGACCTGGCACTCACACCAGTCTTCCACCCCAGCCTCCCAAGTGCTGGATTATAGGTTTGTGCCATACTGCCCAGCTTCCTCTGGGACTTTTGGTCCTATGGGGTGCGGGAATCCTCCCTCCACCTAGGTGAAGCCCAGAAACAGCCTGAGCATTTTTGGTTCCCTTTCTTTACACTTCCTGGGTGAAATGAGACAGTGCACGCAGAAGAGCCTGTTCTGGTCATACTGCAGCCTTGGCTGGTGGCGATCAGCAATAGGGAGAGACGAGGGACTCTTAGGGAGCCTCACCATGGCCCCTGGGCCTTCTCCTCACAGCTGGGGTGCAGGGCACTGTGGGAGGTGTAGGTTATGCCAGCGTGTGTGCGTGCCCCACCCCAGGCCCCGACTCTGACTGGAGGGTGCCTTGTCTCTGATCCAGGCTCCTGTAGACCAGGCCTTCTCTGAGGGTATCTAGAACTCCTGCCTTCCCAGCAGGTGGCTCCCTGGAATGCCTACTTCAGGGACCTGACTCCTTCTTCTTTCTGCTTCTTAGCCATCTGGAATTTTCCTCTGCTCATGAGAATTAGCAGACTATCTTAGGATAGCAGGCATTTCAGGCAGCCAGAATTTATCTTAGAATCCAAGAGGAGGAAGGGAAGCCAGGACGACCAACATGGGGCTTAGGGCCATGAAACCCAGTTCTCAGTCCGACACTGGGGGATAGAACCTAGTGCTCAGGAAAGTGGAGCAGTACTTGGTCTGGATAAATACAGTGAGGGGAGGGGCTGGGGGAATGGCTCAGTGGTTAAAGTGCTTTCCTAGGAAGAGCTAAGTCAAGTGCTAAGTACCTGAGTTCAATTCCCCAGCACCACGTAAGCTGCATGTGGTGGCACATGCCTATAATCCCAGCACTCAGGAGGCAGGAGGCTGAGGCAGGAAGACTGCCAAGTCCAAGGCGGTCCTGGGCTACAGAGTGAGATTCCATCTCAAAAAAGTGAAGGGATTAGGAAACAGAAGTAGGGGCAGGAGGAATAGCATAGCAGCCAGAGAGCTTGCCTAGCAAGTGCAAGGCCCTGTGTTCAATTCCTTAGCACCACATAACCTGGGTGTGTGGCACATGCCTTAGCACTCTGGAACCTGAGGCAGGAGGATTACCATGTGTATGAGGCCTGGGCTACAGTCCAGGACCAGCCTGGACCACAAAGCAATATCCTGTCTCAAAAAAAAAAAAAAAAAAAAAAAGGAAGCAAAAGAACCGAAGGAGCTGGGTGCAGACCCCAGGGAGAAGTGGTGAGCTAAGCCTCACCTGTGTCTCTCAGGCACTCAGTGTTGGTTTGGGCTGGGGATGTGGCTCGGTGACAGAGCACTTGCCTAGCACTCACGATGCCCTGGGTTCAGCCACAGCACCAAACCAGACAACTCCCAAAACAACAGGGACAACAAAACTTGTTGAGAAGCCGCCATACGCAGGACTCTTCTACCCTGTCATCCACCCCAGAGCTGTGACATCGTGGGGCTGCCTGCTGGCCCTGCAGGGAGATGTGGGGTGAAATGAGACAGCCTGCATTCCTGGGAGGCAGCAGCCTGGGGAAAGTCGCTGAGACAAGGTAGATGCCGGACAGGGCCCTGGTAGCTGGTTAAAGGAGAGCTCCAAACCAGCCTGGTGGCACAGACCAGTAACCTCAGCGCTCCAGGAGGCCGAAGCAAGAGGCTTACAAGTTCAAGCCTAGCCAGGGCAACTTAGCAAGACCCTGTCTCAAAATAAAGAATTGATTAAAGTCAAGCTGGGCATGGTGACACACACCTGTAATCCCAGCACTTGGGAGGCTGAGGCAGGAGGATTGCCATAAGTTCAAGGCAAGCATAAGCTAACATAGTGAGTTCAGTACCAGCCTGGGCTACAGAGTGAGACTCTGTCTCAAAAAAAAAAAAAAGTGATTAAAAAAAAGTCAGGGGATGTAGCTCAGTGTGAAAGCCCTGACTTCAATTGCCAGGGCCACAATAAACAAACAAACAAATACAGGGTTCCAGAGCCTGGAGGGTCCCAGCCCCCCAGGTTCTTGCTAGGCCCTGTCTGCGGGGTGAGGCACATTCATTCACTGACTCGAGGAGCTTTGGTCTGAAGTATGATGTTAGTAAAGTTGATGAGTCTCCCAAGGATGTAGGCTTTCTTCACAACACAGAACGTGCCCTGCTGTCCCCCTACTCCGTGTCTTCGCCCGCCTCTAGCTGGTCACGCAGGGAGGTATGCAGTTAGTGGAAACTCTTGAGGTTTCTCAGAAGCCAGGCAAGGCCAGGTCTCCAGGCGGTTACTAAGACATCCAACTGGGTCAGGGTTCGTGGTCAGCCCGGAGCTACACGCAGAGGTGCCCTGTCGCCTAGCCGGGTGCAGCAAGAGGTGGAGGAAAGGGGCCAAGGGGCCAAGGAGGGAGTGTGTTGCCTTGTAGAGCAGCAAGGTTTTAGTCTGGGTTGTGGTGTGCCACCTGGCCCATTACAGGGGCCTGCACTTCCAAGGAGCTGGCACTGGTTTAATGGTCCATTATGGCCATCTTGAAATTCTTTCTTTCTTTCTTTCTTTTTTTGAGACAGGGTCTTGCTTTGTAATCTAGACCAATCCTGAACTTACTATGTAGCCCAGGCTGCCCTCAATCTTATGAAAATCCTTCTGCTTCAAACTTCTTTGTGCTAGGATTACAGTTGTGCACCACCATGGTGCCAGGGTATCAAACCCAGGACCTTACATATGCTAGTAAAGCACTTTAGTCACTGAGTTATACCCACAACCCTTGAAATTCTTTTTTTCTTTTCTAATATTTAATTTATTTATTCATCTATTTACTTATTTTGAGACAGGATCTCACTCTGTAGCCCAGGCTTGTTGTGAACTTGCCATGTAGCCGAGACTAGTCTTGGACTCAGGGAGATCCTCTTGCCTCAGTCTCCTGAGTGCTGGGATTACAGACATGTGTCCCCACACTTGGCTTTATGTGGCGCTGGGGAATTGGACCCAGGGCCTAGTGCTTGCAAGGCCAGCACTGTAACCGCGGTGCCGTTCCTCCAGCCCCTGTGTTTTCATCTTGCATGGTTCCCATAAACCGTGCAACAGGCTCTGATTTGACAGATCGGGTAGATCAACAGTCCAGCTCCAAATGGAGTTGAATCTGAGAGGCCGGACTTGACGTACTGAGCTCTTCCTGTCCCTTTGCCTGCTTTCCACTGGCACGTCCCAGCCCAGGGCCTGGGCAAAGGAGGGGCAGGCTTCTCCTCGAAAGCCCAGGACATGGTGCAGGGAGCTACAGGGCACAGTCTGCTGGGGAGCAGGATGCAGTTGGATAATATCTTAGGGTAAGTTCAGGGTCAGGAGAGCTGGTAGGAGTCAAGGGCTGGTTCTTTCATGACCACACCACAGTGTAGCTCAGACAGAAGTCCTTTCCCCAAAGACAGATGGAACATGACAAAGTGTCCAATAAAGCCTTGCTACCAGCCCAGTGTCATCCCACCACATTCCACTGCTGTCCTATCACTACCAGTCCTGGCTGCCTGCATGCCGGAGTCCCGGGGCCCTCTGATTGAGCTGTCCCCACACAGACCTTTATTTTTTTTTTATCTTTTAAAACCAGAACATTTATTGTGACTGATCTTGAAATACTCAAGATGAACTGGATGCTGCAACAGCTGCTCTTTGGGTTTAGATCTTGTTCCTTCACCCACCCACACCTATTGAGAGTCTAGTGACATCCAGGTCACCTGAACTACTATGCTTTTCTGGAGACTCAGGCAGCAGCAGAGAGTCATGTTGAGGACCATTTTTAGAGCTCAACTGAGAAATCCTTCCATGCATACCTTATCTCTAGAGACTTCACAGGAGGCCATGACATGCATTAAGTCATTTCTAGGACAACACAGGACTCACTCAACAACGTGGCACCTGGGATTCTCCCCCTCACTCCCCTCTGGACTTGTGCTTTCTCTATCTAGAATGTGATCACCGTCTGACAGCTGCCAGAGTGATTTTATTTATTTATTTATTTTTTGGCTGGACCATGAGCTAGCTACTTATGGGAAAGACGAGGTCTTCCATGTTTCGGTTCAACACAGAAGGTCATGACATGATGATCCAATTGTACCGTGAAAGATGAAGGAACAACTGTATATCCATCGATTCACTAACAGTGCCAGCCTCCTGACACAAAGCCTCCAAAGGAATTTCCTGCCCAGTGTCTTATTCCAACCCTAAGACGTAAGGAGAGGTGCCGTATTGAAGAATTCTACTGGTCTGCTCGGCTGGGTGGCACAGTCCTATAATCACAGTACTTTGGGAGGCTGAGGCAGGAGATCCCAAGTTCAATCCCAGCCTGGGAAACTCAGCAGTTTACTGAGATCCTGTATCAAGCAACAAAAAGAGGCTGGGGATGTAGCTGAAAGTGAAGGCTCTATGTTCAATCCCCAGAACCAAAAAAAAAAAAAAAAAAAAAAAAAAAAAAAAAAAAGATTCACAGTGGGAGGGGACTCCTAAGCTGTCCCTTCTCTCTTGGGTCGTGGCACAGAATATTTAGATTCCCAAGTAGGGCTTGGACAACAGGGAACCCCGTGCTCCTACTCACCAGGTCCTCCAGGTTGTAGCTGGTAAATTCCATGTTCAGGGTGAGCGGGGAGCTCATCGCTGCAGCCGCGAGTCCCCTGACTGGTCACCGTGCGATGCTGAGAGGCTCTGCGTCAGGTGCCTATAGAGAGGCGGCAGGCGGCAGCTGCAAATTTAAACAAATGAGCTATGCACCATCTCCTGGGGACGGTAGGGCCTGCTGCCCGCCTCACAACTCATCAGTTTTTTTTTTTTTTCCACTGGGTCTTTTCTGTTTTTTTTGAAGAAAGAGGGAAAACCCCCCACAGCACCAGTGCTAGTCAAGCACTTCAGCATCTTTCCGGGTAACTGTTGTCTCTAGTGTGACGGGAGCCCCCTGCTCTGCTCCCTTGCCTCTCTAGGGGACCACGGGTTGGAACAAAACCACCATGGATGAGGGAAAGTCCCTACAGGAAGGGGAAAGAAGTGTTCTTCCAGCCGCCTCTCATCCAAGCTGCCTCTAGACCTTCACCGTCTTTACCACTAGGGTGACCAGCCATCCCAGTTTGCCCTGAATGAAAGTCCCTTGTCATGGGAAGCCCCTCTGTGCCGACAAACCAGGGCACTTGGTCAACCCCTTTTCTGCTGGCCTTTGGCCCAGGCAGGGACAGACCCCTCCCTCTTTCAGCTCAAATTTGAAAGAGAAAAGTTAGAATTTTGCAAGAAAACAACCTTAAGCTGCGTGTGGTGGCACATGCTTATAATCCTAACACTTGGGAGGCTGAGGCAGGAGGATTTTCGTGGGTTTGAGGCCAGCCTGGACTACATAGTGAGTTCAGAATCAGCCTGGACTACAGAGTGAGACCCTGTCACAAAAACAAAACAACTTTAAAATAGTAGACAAAAATTGAATTATCAAAGCAAAGTACAACATAAACACAGCAGCCTCTGAGCCACTTAACACGAACCATGTTCCACCTAGGAGTAAACACAGTCAGTGTATAACATATTGACAGCATGGACCACCCGGCTATAGAGGGCATCAAAGGTTGTCCAGTCCCGCCCTTGGCTTTTACACAGGAGGACTCCGTGGCCTACATAGGGAGAGTAACTTGCCCCGAGTCCCACAGCTGGCCAGCAGCAGAGCTGAGACTTGACCAGACCGTTCTCTGACTCCACATCCAGGGCTGTCTGTCACCCAGCAGGCTGCAGATCCCTTTCCCTGGGCTCTGTCCTCACTGAGGGTCTTTTGAAGTCCCTTCATAGACCCTGATCCATCTCCCTGCCTATTCTCAGCTTTTTACCTTTGCTTCCACGACAGGATAAATGGCTCTGATATGGCCCACGATGTGTGAACAACACACACTGTTTCTCTAGCCCACCCCGTGATCGCCACACCTCCTGCCAAATCTCCACCCGCATGTGTCTGACCCTTGTTATGACCCTACTCTTCTCATCAAACTGCCATTTACCGGGCTCCTGCCCTTCAGCGTCTCCTCCACAGCCTTTCCCCTTTCTCCACGACACGCGTGGCTTCCAGCCGCTGCCTTGCCCCAACACACGCAACTGTCTCAGGTTTCAATGGTTCAGGCTCGTCCTGAACTCATTATGTAGCCTGCACAATCCTTCTGCCTCTGCCTCCTGAGTGCTAGGGCTGGCTATAGGTGTGTGCCACTTCGCCTGGCTTATTTTTTGAGACAAGGTCTTGCTCTAGTCCAGCAGGCCAGTCCTGAACTCATTATATAGCCAGAGCTGGCCTAAAAGTCATGGCAATCTTCCTGTCTCAGCCTCCCAAGTGCTGCGATTACACACGTGTGCCACCATGCCTGGCTTAGGTGAAGCTGGGGAATTGAACTCAGGATCTTATACTTCCAAGGCCTGGGCTCTAACTACTGTGTTATGCCTCCAGCCCCCAGCTCGGCCCATTTTTTAGTGTTGATTTTGAGACAAGGCCTTATTAAGTTGTTAAATTGCCCAAGATGGGTTCGACCTTGCAATTGGCCTGCCTCAGAAAACTGGGATTACCGTCCGCCCAGAACACTGGGATTACTGACCTTCATCTCCAGGCTTGACGCTTGACTTTTTCCTCTAATTGCAACCTTCAGACACTGTTTTCAAGGAATAAGAATCCCAAGGCACGGCAGAGCTGCTCTCCAGCGCTTTCAGCCCCGGAAGGAAGCTGCTCCGTGTTTCCTACGTCCCCGGCTTGCTGAGTCCTGCTTGTCCCTCCAGCCCACCACAACCCCCAGCACAGTCCTCGGGCCTCTACTGCTCTAAGGACGTGGAAGAACCTAGCAGAGAAGCTCCTAGGAACTGAAAGGGACTTTTAGCAGCTAAATCAGCCTGTCCTTACACCACCCCCACTGCCAGCAAGCACAGGACTCTTGTCATGGTGTCATCGGTGACCACTCAGTCCCAGACAAATATCACAGGGGATGAGAAATTTGCTTGTTCCAAGAGTTCACGTTTTAGTGTAAGGTGTTTAATGATAGAAACGTCCCCTCCGTGCTGAGTCAAACGTGTCTTCCTGTCACTCCGGCAGCGGTCTGGGCTGGGCCTCAGTCCAGGCCCTGTAGCTCCTCTTCCAATAAGTGCCCCCTGCACAGCTAGCCCCTGCCTGTGGGTCTTCTTCTGGCCCCCCTAGATTTCGTCAGTGTCTTCAGCCATTCCTCAGAGACTTACCTGGTCTCAGGGGCCCCTCATCTGCCTATCCTTTGACTTCTGGTGATTTCTGGTTAGTGGTCCATATATCCAGGGACTTGGACAAACTATAGGAAGGCATGGTGTCCCCGTCCAGCTCTCTACACTCGTAGCCTCCATGGTGGTACATGCTGTAATTCCAGCCCTTCGGAGGCTGAGGCAGGATTGCAAGTTTAAGCCAAGCCTTGCCAAGCCTAGTGTCTCAAAATCAAAATTAAAAAAACTAAGGACATGGCTTAGTATGAGGACCCTGGGCAGCTGGCTTCCCCAGTACCTCCCGTAAAATAGAGCAAGTTCAAGGCCATCTTCAACTACATAGCAAGACCTTGTCTCAAAAATGAGAGATGCTATATTTATAATTGCAATTCAAACGAACTTTCTTGTGGGCTCCCACTGCCCTTGATAATATTCCTAAGGAATAGCATTCTGATAGCTCTGGCCCACTGTTTTGGCCTATGGAAAGAAATCTTGGTGGTCCAGGCTCACTTGTTCAGTGATGTTATGACACCACACATAAGGCATCCTTAGGTCTTTCAGGTCCTGGTAGAAAATATTGAAAGGGGGTTGGAGGAACAGCACAGAGGGTAGAGAGCTTGTCTAGCAAGTGCAAGGCCTGGTTCCATTCCCCAGCACTGCATAAACCAGGCATGATAGCACATGGCTGTAATCCTAGCACTCAGGAGGCTGAGGCAGGGGGATTGCCCTGAGTTCAAGGCCAGCCTGGTGACACAGTCAGCTCAAAAAATAAAAAAGCCAACTTCATGGAAGAAGCAGGGTGTGAGCTGGACATTGAAGGTTTGGGGAAAGGAAGCCACAATACACCTAGAAGGGAGAGTGCATGGGGGTGGGAGAGGGTGAAGACGCAGGAGATTTCATGGGAAGACTCCACTGTGGCCACTCGTGGGCAGCTGCAGCATCAGCTACTGTGGCCTGGCAGCAGCCAGGTGTCAGGCTACTACTGACCCTAGCTCGATGGAACAGGTGGAGCAGTAGCTGTCACCCGAGCTCCTCTTTAACCCCTAACTCCCTGGTAATTCTCGCATTCTGATCGCCTTTCTGTCTCTTTACACGGAAGAACATGCCTCAGCTTCCCAGGACCCACTTCTTCTAGCCTCAGAACTTAGACAGGGAGCTCAGCTTGGCTTAGATGGGTGAACAGCCCCTGGCTACAAGTTCTGGGTTGCCTCATGATACTCAGAGAACAGCTGTCACTGTCAGGATAGGTGATCTGCTACAGTTTGGATCCTAAGCGTCTCCCAAAGATCTGTGTGAAATGCTCGGTCTCCAGATCAGTGTTCCCAGGAGGCAGGGCCTCCTGGAAGGTTTGAGGCCAGTGGGCACCTCTGTATTCTCTTGGGCATTTGAGCCATGAGGTAGAGTATCTTCCTTTGCCACATGGTCCCACCGTGAACTGTGCTGCCACAGGCCCAAAGGAATAATGTTAGTAAGTCATGGAGTGAAACCTTCAAAACTATGAGTCAAAGTAAACCTTCCCACTTTTTAAGCTGAAGATCTCACATATTTGTTACAGTAACAGAAAGGTGACTTAACTCATGATCTCATAAACTCCAAACCCATAAAGCCATGCCCAGGGTGAGTAGGGCATTGCCTGAACTGCAATCCTTTGACTATAATGAAGAGGCTGGGGTATAGCTCAGCAGTTAAAGCACTTGACTAGCAAGCTCAGGGCCCTGAGTTCAATTCCCCAGCACCACATACACTGGGCATGGTGGCACATGCCTGTAATCCTGGCACTTAGGAGGCTGATGCAGGCAGGGGTTCCACATATGTGTGACAATCAGCTGGCACAGGAGCCTTCCTTATGTCTTATTTATGCAGGACCCCAAACTCTACCCTTGGGCAGCCCCACAAGGCTGTGTGGTGCTCTAGGCTTCCCACCCTGCCCACTGGTGGCTTGGCCAAGGCTGGGTTTGCATCTGGTTCTGGTGTGAGCAGCTGGTGTCAGCACCAGATCAAGTGTATTTTTCCATCATTAGGCATTGCTTTTTGTGGATTATACACAACTTCTATTTGTTACAGATTTTACACATAATCACTGTATCCACAGGAAAATCTGCTTGCTCCACAGAGCCTTGGGGTGCTGGCACAGGAAGCAGATTTTGTTCCCTTCCCATACTCCTTTATTCACCTGGGACACACTCTCTTTTTGAGCTGGGCAGAGACCTTGCTCTCTTATTCCGGGGGGGGGGGGTCTCTCCATCAGGGCACAATAGGGCCCCAAGAGTGCCCCTGATCAGCCTTTGAGAGGCTGGAGCATCCCTGTAGGCACCCAAGCAGAATCCCAATCGTGTGCACAGCCATTTTCACTCTCCGCAGCCCTACCATGCTTAATTTAACCTTAGTCAATCTTCACATTTCACTCAATCTTGCTATTTAATTACAGGCATAGGTCTGTAATCCCAGCACTCTGGGAGGCTGAGGCAGGAGGATCACAAGTTTGAGTCTGGCTGGGGCAACTTAGCAGCTCAGCAACCTAGTGAGACCCTGTCTCAGATCAACAATAGAAAAGGGGGCTGGGAACACAGCCCAGAGCAGAGGCCCTGTGTTCAATCCCCAGTACTGCAAAAACCCCTAAGCCCCTACATACAATCCTCTGAACACCATGTATGCGCGGTATTGGCACATTTTGAGGGGAAGAGAAACAACCTTTTTTGATGCTGGTGGTTATGGGTAGAGTGGCTTGCAGTGTTGGGGTCTGAGGTGAGGCCTGGGGACATCAAATCCACGAGGACACAAGACCATGCAGCCCTCTCTCAGAAGCTCGGCTCTGCAAAGGACATCTAGATAGCTGGCATTACTCAGGGGAAACGCTGCCTAGGCGGTCTGGGACCGCTTCTTGGGTACTTAGCATTTGGCATACTGGGCCAGGTTCTTCTCTACACTAACATTTCCTTTCATCTGCGGAACAGTCTTTTAAGTGTTGGATATTTTTATTACCACGTTACAGATGTGGAAACTGAGCGACAGACAGCAGTGGGAAGTAGTACGAGTGTCAGCAGCTCACTCGGGCACCGGCTCATTAGCGTCAACACAGGAAGTGGTGGTAATGGGTGTCATTGCCGGGAGCCTGCGCCCACGCACGGCTCCTCTGCCATTAGGTAACAGGTAGGCATGGTGCAGGGCGGAAACGGCTGCAGGTGCTGGGTGCAAGCTTCAAAGTTACCGCAAGGTGATAGGAGCCAAGGGCGTGTTTGGGCAACGCGGTGGGGGTGGGCTGTGGGGGCGGGGCTACAGTGAGTCAGGTGCTTGGATCAGGTGTTTTTCTGCTGAGCACTAAGGCGAGCACCAGCTGGAGGGGAGCCTAGCCCGGGAGCACCGTGAGTAAGGGAGAAGCGGATTGCACGCTCAGATACACGTGCAACTTGAGGACATTTGCAAAGCACTGTACACATTTGCACTGGGTGGATGGAAACAGTGTAGGGGAGCCCAGCGGTGCAGAAGGCTATGGAGTTAGAGAGACTCGTGCAGTATTCCCCCACAAGGGTGCTGTGTGGGAATGCCCTGGGTAAACTGAGACTGAGAGGGCCATGCAAGAATGTGGATTTGGGGCTGGAAAAAGAGGAAAGCAGTTAAAACGCTTGCCAGCCAGTGCTGACTATGTGAGTTCGATTCCCCAGCACCACATAAGACGGGCGTGGTGGCACATGCCTGTAATCCCGGCAGTCAGGAGGCTGAGGCAGGAGGATTGCCATGAATCCAAGGCCAGCCTGGGATACATAGTGAATTCAGGACCAGGCTGAACTACAGAAAGACAAAGTCTCAAAAAAAAAAAAAAAAAAAAGGAATATGGATTTAATGATCAAGACGTGATACGTCAATGCACCAGTTTCTCAAGCTGATATTATTAGGTAGTGCAAATACAAACTAATAAAAGAATTTTTTAAAAGACTGTGGGTGTGATAACGGAAGGCCCAGACCAGAGGCCCAGCACTTCTTTCCCATAAGTTTGGGTTTGGCTGTTGTGTCGTTTGAAGCAGGGTCCTCACTCTTCGCTGTTGGTGATTTTGTTGTTGTTGTTGTTTTTTTTTTTTTTTTTTTTTTGGGGGTCAGTCTCACTCTGTGGCTCAGGGCCGGTCGTGAACTCACTATGGAGCCCAGGCTGGTATTGAACTCTTGGCAATTCCTCTTGCCTCAGCCTCCTGAGTGCTGGGATTTTAGGTGTGCAGCACCATGCCTGGCTTATGCTGTGTGGGGGAATTTACTTGTGGGCCTTGTGCTTGCTAGGCAGCCATTGCACTATGGCCCCAGCCTCCAAGTCTGCTTTCTTAAAAAATTATTTTTTTTTTTTTTGTGGTACCAGTGATCCAGCCCAGGGCCGTCATTCTGACAATGAGCTACATTCCCGGCCCATTTTTAATTTTGATTTTGAGACAGAGTTTTATCAGTTGCTAACGTGCCCCAGCTGGGTTCGAACTTGTGAACCTCCTGCCTCAGCCTCCCAAAGTGTTGGATTATAGGCCAGTGCTACTGGGCGCAGCCAACAAGGCTTTTAGCCTGGCCCCTGCGTAGTATTCTAAGACACACCAAACACCTAATGCCGAACAAAGCATTGCTAAGATAGTGGCTCTCACACTTCATGGCAGATGTACCTGGAGGACTTGCCGCCTACAGTTTGCTAGGGCCATGCCTGGTGTGCCCTAAGGGTTTGCATTTCTTCCTTCCTTCTTTTCTTTTCTTTTCTTTCTTTTGAGAAAGGGCCTCACTCTGTAGTCTAGACTGGTCCTAAATGCACTATGTAGCCCAAGCTGGTCTCAAACGATCCACTTGCTCCAGCCTCCCAAGTACTGATGTTACAGGCGTGTACTGCCCCACCTCATGGTGCTGGGGAACTGATTCAGGACCTTGCACCTGCTAGGTAGGAGCTTTAACCTCTGAACTATGCCCTCAGCCCAAGATGTATTTTTACCTAGTGTCCGGGGGCCAGTCCTCGGCTGGCCTGAGCGCTCTCCTTGAGAACACTGCCCTGCTCTCGCGGGACTCATAGGAGGGGGTGTGCCAAGTGGCCCACGTGCCCTGTGCAGCTGGTGTGCTAAACTGGAGCTCCCAATCCCCCAGCAGGGCTCTCGGCCCTCCACACAGCCAGCCACAGCTCAGGGCTCCTCAGCATGGCGGGCAGCACCTCCCACACCCAGCACAGCCCACGGGGTCTTCAGAATCCTGGGCCTCCCGGCTGGCCCCATCCGTGGAAACTCTGCTCCGTCTCAGTTTCCACTCTTTTTTCCCTAGTACTGGACGTTGAGCCCAGAGTCTTTGTCCTGACCTATATCCTCAGCCTTTCTTTTTCTTTTTGCTTTTTATTTTGAGACACAGTCTTGTAAAGTCCTTTAGTTGCCCAGGGCGGGCTCAAACTTGTATCCTCCTGCCTCAGCCTCTCACAATAACAGGATTATCGGGGCTACACAGTGAATTCAGGACCAGTCTGGATCACAGAATGAGATCCTGTTTCAAAAAAAAGAAAAGATTGGAAAGAAAAATACTTTTTTTTTTGTTTGAGACAGGGTTTCACTCAGTAGTACAGGCTGTTCCTGAACAAACACACTGTGTAGCCAGGCTGGCCTAGAACTCACAGCAATTCTCCTGTCTCAACCTCCTGAGTGCCAAAACTACAGGCATGTGCCACCATGTCTGACTTGGAAAAAAACATATTTCTTTTGAGAGAGACTAGGGTCTCATTCTGAAGAACAAACCAACAAACAAACACCACTTTTGAGGGGAAGCTTTGCCCCCATCAGCACATTCGCCTGGGTCAGATGCACCCTGGGGAGAAACTGAGAGCAGCTGGTCTGAGCAGGAGCAGAGGACCGAGAGGGACAAGGACAGGAGGGGAGGAGGGCAGGCCCGAGGGCTCGGGCGGCACTGGCATCTCAGAGGGGACACAAGTGCCACAGCGCCACTGGCATTTAAGGAACCGTATCCACTGTCACCTCCCAAACCCTTCACTTGCTGCCTACGGTGTGCCAGGCGCCAGCAGCGAGCAGGCCGGCCTGATAACAGCCCCTGGTAGGATGGGTGATGGGTCCTCACAGAGCTACAGGTGTCTGTGATGTCCTGGCACCAGAGCAGGAGAGAGACATGAAACAAAAGCCACCAGGCTCCTGCTCTGCCACAGTGACATCCTGCTGAGGAGGTCAGCATTGAGTGCATAAGCCCTGGGGTCGGTGGTTATGATACTTATAATATAGTTATAAAAATCCGTAAGTGTATTGGGCTGGAGGAATGGCTCAGCGGTTACAGTGCTTGCCTAGCAAGTGCTAACTAAGTCTCAGCCCTAAGTACCAGAGTCCGATTCCCCATGAACCACATAAACTGGGCATGGTGGTGCACGCCTGTAAAGATCCCAGCACAAGGGAGGCTGAGGCAGGAGGATTGCCCTGAGTCCAATCAGCCTGGGCTACAGAGTGAGACTGGGCCTGTCCACATCTGTCTTGTTGGGTCTCCCTTCAGCCCAGGGAAAAGCCAGGTGGGCAGGGGACAGTGGGGGTATGTGTGGCTATTTTTTATTTGTGAGGAAAGTGAGACTTGATGGGTCTTGTGAGTCCATCCAGGGAGAGGGGAACCCAGCTCAATCAAACTCAGAACCCGTTCTCAGCCCTCTGAGCAGCCAGAGATGAGCTGGTTGCCCAGGAGCAGGTGACCTGAGACCTTTATTTATTTATCTATTTAAATATTTATTTATTTATTGTAATACTGAGGACTGAGCTCTAAGCTACATCCCCAACTCATTTATTTATTTATTTATTTATTTTATTTTGAGACAAGGTCCTGCTAAATTGAGTTGCCCAGGCTGTCCTGCTTCAGCCTCCCAGAGTGCAGACCTGTACCCCCAGGCCTAGCGGAGGAGAAATTTAAATGGTACAAGGTCACGTCTTCTCCATGCTTGGTCCTCAGAGCTCGAGTGAGGCTAGCGTGAGGAACGGTGACCCAGCGGTTGGAGGCTTGGCCTGGGCGGCCCAGAGTCAGGCAGGCGGGCGCAGTGGCCTGCACGGCCAGGCAGGAGCGGGAGTGTGATGTGGTCTCATCAAAAGCGGCCGCCATGTCCCCTGCAGTGAAAGTGAGCCCGGCCCAGGGCGGAGGTGACAGGCCAGCGAAACTCCCCCAGCGGGTTCTTCACTGAGATTGGGGACGCGGCCAGGCGCCCACCTGCCGGTATCAGCACCTTCATCATCACGCAGAGGTTTCCAAATGACTCGGCCCTGCTGCCCCAGGAAGGAAGCACTTGGGGCTACAAGCGGGGGCTGTGTGGCCCAGGCACTGCAAATCGGTAAGTGATGACACAGCTGCTGACACTGTGGGACCCGCTCTGGGGGGGACAGAGGTGGAGCGGCCACTGGCCTACCTCATCGAGGGGAAATCTAGCCACTGCCTCCCGTTAGCAATGACAGAAATGCCCAGCTCTGAGGCAGGGCCTTTGTGGGTCTTTATCTTATTTATTTATTTATTTTGAGACAGAGGCTTGCTCTGTATAGCTCAGGCTGGTCCTGAGGTCTCACTTTGTAGTTCAGCCTGGTCCTGAATTCACTATGGAGCCCAGGCCGGCCTTGATTTTATGGTAATCTTCCTGTCTCGGCCTCCTGAGTATGTGCCACCATGCCTAGTTTATGTGGTGCTGGGGAATCAAACCCAGGGCCTTGTGCTTGCTAGGCAAGTGCTTTAACCTCCGTACTATTCCTCCAGCCCCTGTTCCCGAGCTTTTTAATGTAGCCTAGGCTGGCTTCAAGCTCACAGCAATCTTCCTGCCTCAGCCTCCCAAGCACTGGGATTACAGGGCTAATTTTTATGTGGTACAGGGGGTGCTAGGCAAGTGCTCCATCTGCTGAGCTATGTCCCCAGTCCCAGACTATAAGCCTGCATTAGACTATGAGAGCCTTTGGCAATAAAGCCACTTATGAGTCATCATTTCCCCCAAATCTTTGTGCCTAGGAAGTGCCCTGTAATCATTTCTGTCTGGCTGCAGAAAGGAGAAGAAATAGCTGGAGGGGGAGAGAGGGCATGGAGTCCGGGTGGCATGGGGGCTGGCCCAGCCTGATTCCACTCTTGCGGCACCCTGGGATCCGGGCCTGGGCCCTCAGGTGTGGCGGTGAGCCAGCGGCCCAAGCTTTGATCTCGCTGTCCTGCGCTGTACCCAACGTTTGGCACGTGCCTGTGCTTTTTCCTCATGGGATGGAGAATAGTCCCCACCTGGAACAGGGCACAGTGAGGACCAATACGGTGTCGGTACAGGAAGATGTGACCGGAGACGTGTAGGAGATGGTCAACAAAGGGTGCAGATGGAGTCCAGGGGACAGTGAGTTTCGGCCAAGTCTTTCTCGCTTTCTCTCTCTCTTTCTGTCTCAGCACTAGGGATTGAACCCAATCTTTTTTTTTTTTTTTTTTTTTGAGACAGTGTCTCATTCTGTAGCCCAAGCTGGTCTTGAACTCACTATGGAGCCCAGGCTGACCTCAGAACTCACTACAATCCTCCTGCCTCAGCCTCCCAAGTATTGGGATTATAGGAGTGTGCTCCCATATCCGGCTTATGTGGTGCTGAGGAATCGAACTCACGTCCTTAAACTGGCCAGGCAAGTGCTTTAACCCCTAAGCTATTCTTCTAGCCCAGAATCCAGGACTCTCACACTGAGCTTATCCCCAGCCTTTTTTATCTTTTATTTTAAAACAGAGTCTCATTACATTGCTAAGTTTCCCAGGCTGCACTCGAACTCACGATCCTCCTGCCTCAGCTTTCCACACACGTCACCACGCCCAGCTTCCCAGTCTGTATTTGCAGAGGGGGTGAGGTGGGCTCTGTGCTGCACATGTTTGGGTACTTGTAGTTCTCTCCTGCTAGGTTATAACCTCTCACAGTGCCAGGATCACTGGCAGGGTCAGCACTCTTCCACTACGATCATCCAATCAGAAACTCCTAAAGTTTAAATTCCTACTTACTGGTCCTAGCAGCCTGGGAGGCTGAGGCAGGAGGATTACAAGCTCAGGCTCAATCCTCTGCACTCATACACACAAAGACCATCCTACTTCCTGTCCTAGGTGGGGCGTTGGGAGGGTGGTTCAGCGGTGGAGTGGTTGCCACGCTCACCTGAGCTTCTGTCTCCCTCCCAAGTTGGAAAAAAGTCACTGGCCTCAAGTCCTATTTTCAGTTAAATGAGATGCCCAGGAAATCAGGAGGACACAAATAAGCTGCCGCTGTCCCGGTGGTCTGCCTCAGGACAGGAAGAACTGTCCTGACCCCAGGCAGTGGCTGGACAAGCCCGCTTTGCTTGTTGTTGGCTGACCCAGGGCTACTGGCGCTTTTTTGACTTTCCAGGTATGAGGCAGGAAGGAGAGAGACAGTCAGTCACTGGCCACTATGAGCTCATTTGCTCAGTGCCCAGAGAATGACATCAGCCAGGAGCTTGCCGTCCTGCGATGGGTTCCGAGAGACCGAGCCCTGGTCACTGCATGGGGACTCCTTGGGCTGGGCAGGAGGAGCAGAGTGGTGCCGGGTGGGAGGCATGGGGCGGGGAAGGAGGCCCATGTTGGCCTCCTCAGCTTTCCATGCACTTTGGGTCTCCTCTGAGGCTGGCAGAGTTCGGATGCCATTGTGGGGGCAGGAGGGTACCAGCTCTGTACAGGGTACAAGAGGCTCATGAAGGCTTCTGTCTGCTTCCTGCAGCTGACACCCATTGATGGGGCATGGGCCAGGGAAGCCTGGCTCTAACCCTGCCCAGCAGCCAGCACCAAGGTGGGGAATTTGCAACCAGGTGACGCTTGCAAAGCCAGTCTCTCCAGCTTTTTTGCTCCAGGGGACCTAAACCTGTGAGTAATTTACTTGTAGAGGGCAGATCTAGCCAGCCCAGCAGCGTAGGCCTGTAATCCCAGCACTCTGGCAGGCTGAGGCAGGAGAATTGCAAGTTTGAGCACAGCTTGAACAAGACCTTGTCTCAAACAATAAAAAGGGGCTGGGGGCCTAGCAAGCTCAAGGCCCTGAGTTCCTTTCTTCAGCACCACATAAACTGGGTTCAATGGTGCACACCTGTAATCCCAGAACTTGGAAGGCTGAAGGAGGAGGATGGTTGGGAGTATGAGGCCAGTGAGTTTAGGACCAGCTGGGACTAAAGAGAAAGACCCTATCTCAAAAAAAGGAAGGCAGGGCTGGGGTTATAGCAGAGAGAGAGAAGATCTTGGGTTCAAACTCCAGGACCAAATGCGATAAAGAACAAGGCTGATCCTGTCTTCCCTCCCTGATCAAGAATCTCTGGTGGAAGCTGCTTATTGGGAAGGGAAGTAGAGGAGGGCAGGAGAATGGAGGAGAGGGGAGGGAGGAAAGAAAGGAGGCAAAGGGGAGTGGTGTTTCCGTTTGGCCTATCTGTACCCAGGACAGGGCGAGGAACCCCGCGGTCTGAAAGGGCGGGACACTGAGCCCCGACAGGACAGCCTTTAGTTACAAACCACACTTTGTTTCATTTCAGAACTTTCAAATGGTTTTTTCTAGCTTATCGTTACTTTCTAAAAAATCTAATGTGCAATGTAAGAACACAGTGTTTTTGCGAATGATTTAAACTTTGCAGCAAGTTCTCTGACCAGCACCACGTGCTCCCGTCTTCCCAGAGGCGGCAAGGCAGCTGGGGACTTCCGCCCTTGTCAGCGGGAAAGACAAGGTAGATAGCATATTGTTCATATCACACTGATTTAAACTTTTATTTTATTATTTTAGAATCAACATTACATATAATTGGAAAATAGCAGGAAAAGTCAGTCATAACTTTATGATAAGAATATAGGATTGGGGCATGGAGGAATAGCTCAGCAGTTAAAGTGCTTGCCAAGCAAGCACAAGGCCCTGAGTTTGACTCCTCATCACCATGTAAGCTGGCCGTAGTGGCACATGTCTGTAATCCCAACACTTGGGAGGCTGAGGCAGGAGTATTTCCGTGAGATTGAAGCCAGCCTGGGCTCCATAGTGCGTTCAGAACCAGCCTGGACTGCAGAGTGAGACCCTGTCTCAAAAAAAGTTAAAAGTAATTATTAGAGTTAGCACGTATCCATTAAATTTGATCAATACTTGTTGTAGTTTAGACTTGAAATGTCCCCCCAAAGCCTCATGTATTTGTAACTGTGTGTTATTGGGTGGTAGCACCTGGCTGGAAGGGGCTGGTGGGTAAGGTTTGACCTGAAAGGATTGGGGCAATTTGTTCAGATTGGGGCAATTTGTTGAGATTGGGGATTGGCTAGGAGAGAGATTTCAGGTGTTATTGACTTGCTGGCCAGGAAGTGAGGGAGGAGCCACCACAGCTTAAAGGGCTTAAAGGAAGAAGAACCGTTGTTGCAGCATCTTCCTGGGGGAGCTAGCCCACACTTGGTTTCTGTTGGCCATGGGGCGGGCAGCTCTCCAGCCACTGGTCTTCACTGTGGTCAGCTGTCCCGTGAATCCACCGTGAGTGTGAGACCAGAAACTGTGAGCTAAATACATCTTTCCTCCCTTAATTGTGGTTGGTGGGTATTCTGTCACAGCAACAAGGTAAGTAACCCAGTGCTTATGAAGAATCTCTAACTTTCAGTGCTCGGCTTGGAGTCTAAGGGACAAAGCAAAGACTGCCGCCTCAACACCGTCCTGGAATCTGCTTCCTAATGCGGGAATGCACTAGTTTTTTATCTGCCGGTCTTTATATGCCTATGTTCATAGCAACACAATGGACAATAGCTAAAACGCGAAGATATCAGTATGCTTTTAAGTCTGATGCAGGAGCATTGCCGTGAGTTCAAGGCCAGCCTCCGCTACATGGTCAGGACTCAGCCTGGACTGGTCTCAAAAAAAAAAAAAAAAAAAGGAAAGAAAGAAAAAAATAGAAACAGTGCTAAGGGGCTGGGGTATATCTCAAAGGCGGAACACTTACCTAGTATACACAAGGCTCTGGGTTCTAATCCTAGTACTGCAAATAATATCTGTCATTTCCTGAGCATGCCCTTGCTATGGATTGTGTCCCCTTAAAGTTCAGATGTACACCACCTGTGTAGTTCATTCTCTACCACCCCTTCCCAGCATGAAGGAAGGACAGAATAGTAAGAAGATAAATTTTTGTTTTTTGAGACAAATTCTCATTCTGTAGTCCAGGCTGATCTTGAACTCACTATGGAGCCCCACAGTCCTCGGACTGGCAGCAATCCTTCTGCTTCAGTCTCTGGAGAGCTGGGATTACATGAGTGCATCATCATGTCTGGTTTATGTGGTGCCGGGGAGTCAAACCCAGGGCTTTGCCCTTGCTAGGCAAGTACCTTAACCATGGAGCTATGGTCTTGAGATTTTTTAAGTGTTTCCTTAACTAATTGGCTAATCTTGTGTCTATATAAACATAAGTATACACATATAAACTCATTCACAAGCACACATATATATCAGACCAGATGGAGCTTTAAAACATAGAATATATGATTAACGATGAGATAGAAAATGTGTTGTGAACTCCCTAGGTATGAGGCACAAGCTACTGACAAGGTCGCCTCATACATTCAAAACGAAGCAAAGAAGGCACTTAACCTTATCGTGAACACCATTTCCAAATCCATTATCAGATTGGAGATCTGAAAGTTGTATTAAATAATAAACATTTCTTTCAAGTAAAAAAGTTTCAAATGAAATAGAAGAGTGACTATTGTCAGAACTGTATTAAGTGTAATACCACAAAAAATGACAGGAAATAGTGACAATCTACAAACGCAAAATTGGCTGAATGAAAATCAAAAGCCTTTCTAGATAATCCCTGGAACAGTTCTGAAACAGGAGACTAAGGCCTCGGGCAGGGGAAGAGCTCAGAGGTTAGAGCCCTGGCCTAGAATACACAAGGCCCTGGGGTTGATTCCCCAGCATAAGCCAGGAGTGGTGGGGCACTCGATGATTTGCATTACATTTTAAATACAAGCTTTCTAGTCTTATTTCAATGAATTGTTTTTTAATTTTGGCAGTCTTCCTGTTCGGTACACAAAAATATAAATTTTCTCTTCTGGCTAAAAGTTCAAATTTAACACACCACATCAGGTTCTTTGCTCAGTGTTTTCTTTTCCTCTTGGGTGCTGTGTAAACTCTGTGCCACTAGTGCTGTCACTCACTTCCTCTTCTGGAATCACCAGAAGCCAGGATGGCCCTTGCTCCTGGGTGCATGGCAGGTGACCTTTGCTCCTGGAAGGCCCCTTCTGTCCTGTGGATTTCAAGGGTTGTGTGGCTTTTTTTTCTTAGTTGCTTTACTTTGCAGAATCAGAGTCAGGAGAGTCCAACTGACTTGGGTCCCTGAGAGACAACTGAAAGGCTTTTGATTTTATTTTCGCTAATGATTCGGCTCTTTCCCATTTCCCAGATTGTTATGAATTTCCATCTTTCTGTAAGGATGGATTCTTTCTGTCTTTGCTGAGCCACTGCTGATGCTCTAAAATGGTTCTTCATATTGTCAAAAATAATTGTCCTGTGTCAAGCTCAGGGGCTTTGTCTGTCTGGCTTGGGCTTACCAGCTGAAATTGTTTCATGCTCTGATAATGATCATGAACATTCAGCATTTCCTCCAAGACATCAGAAGTGATAAGTTTCATCACACAATCACTGGAGTCTAAGTTCTTCTGTAACTTCAGTCCCATGAGTTTTTTTATTTTTTTCTTAACTCTATATGAAAGCAATTTTGGCATTACTGTGAAGTGACATGCTCTCTCTGGTAGTAGCTTTCTGAAAATGTAAGCATCAAAATGTTGAGCGTTTATTGCATCTGGCTGAAATTTTAAAACTTCATCCCAAACCTTCGGTGCAACTCTGATCCTTTGTTTCGGCTGACACAGTTGGGTGTCACATATGCCGTACAGCAGTTGCAAAGCACCAGCTCTGATCTGGAAGGTGTATGGAGGTAAGGAATATTCCATGCTAAAGCTAAGGCTTCTTTTGTAAATGTATTTTTCTCCAAATTCCTCATTTTGCCTCAGAAAATAATTCCAAACTCATGTTTCTCCAGAGCTTGTGAAGTTCTCCAACTGTATGCTGTCCCTGTCCTGGATGTGGTAAGTCACGCCTTGCAATTTGCCCGAGGGCCGAAGCAATCTCCACACCTCAGCAGCCCCAACTCACTCTCAGAACAGACCAGCTCGCTGGGCCGGAGGAACCAGTGCGGGGGCCCCCACCCTCAGCAAATCCCCCTCCACCCCCCCACCCCCCGCCTTGAGAATTAAAAAAAAAAAAGAGTCAAGTAGAAGGTCACCAAACAAAGGCCAGCTGTTATGACCGTATGACCAGGTTCAACATCTGTTATGGGGATTGCATATGGAAAGGCAGCAGTGACTGGGGTGGGATGTGGCCGTGCCTGGAGGGCAAATGGCTACATTTTCTTACACATCATGCTCATGATCTTTGTCGTTGTCATCATCATCATCTTCCTCTCTGCCTTCCTTTTCCTCTTTCTCTTCTTTCTTGTGATGCTGCAGATCCAGCCCAGGACCTCCCCCACACCCCTTTTTTTTTTGAGACCAGGTCTCACTCTGTAGTCCAGGCTGGTCCTGAACTCACTATGTAGCCCAGGCTGGCCTTGAACTCACAGCAATCCTCCTGCCTCAGACTCTCAAGTACTGGGATTACAGGTTTGCATGTGCTGCCATTCCCACTTTATGTGGTTTGGGGGATCCAACCCAGGGACTTGTGCTTGCTAGGCAAGGGCTTTAACCTCTGTGCTATTCCTCCAGACCCCATATTTAATTTTGACTTTATGACAGGGTCTCACTGAGTCATTAAGTTGCCCAAGGTGGGCTTGAGCTTGTGATCCTCCTGCTTCAGCCTGCCAGAGCCCTGGGATCACAGACCTGCAGCACAGGACCCAGCTCAGGGCCCTCTTCCTCCCTGCCAGGAGCAGAGAAAGTGGGAGCCAGGACTCTTTCCTCAGATTCCCCCGGGCATTTCCTAGGGCCTTTCTGCACCTTTGCCCCAGGCTTGTTCACCTGGGGCCTTCCTGGTTGTCAAGGAGGTGTATTTGTCAAGGCAGGAGGATGAACCATAGGTGAACTGATAGTCTCTTTGTAACTTCACACTACAGGGACACAGGTCTCTGCTTTCAGCTTTTGACAGGAATAGTTGTACCGGGAAGATGTGAGGTGACTCTGGCAGAGATCTCCTTCCTGTGGATGGGGACAGGGACTTGGACCCTTGAAGCCTAAGTCTCATTTGACATTTGACCCTAACACCTTTGAAGTCTTTTTTGTTTTGTTCTGTTTTTTTGAAACAGGGTCCCATTAAGTAGCCCACACTGGCCCTGAACTCACTATGTACCCCAGGCTGGCCTTGGACTAGAAGCAATCACCCTGCCTCAGCCTCCCAAGTGCTGGGATTACAGGCATGTGCCACCATGCCCAGTTTATGTGGTGCTGGGGAATCAAACCTGGGCACTTAGCACCTGATTTAGTGCTTGCTAGGTAAACACTTTAACTGCTGACCCATTCCTCCACCCGCCTCCCTGTAAGTTTTTGAGTCCAGTAATGACCTGTGGATATGGGTACACAGACTAGAATGCTGTTCTTGAAAAATTAACTCAAGTGGATCTGGACCCAGTGGTGCAGGCTTGTAATCCCAGCACTTTGGGAAGCTGAGGCAGGAGAATCCTGAATTTGAGCTCAGCATGGGCAATTAAATGAGACTGTGCCTCATCGGGGACTGGGGATGTAAATCAGAGCAAAGGGCCTCAGTTCGATCCCCATAGCCTCCTCCCCTACACACACAAAGGGCTGAGGATACAGCTCAGTACAAAGACCTTGAGTTCAATTCACAGTTCTGAGGGGCTTCGGCATAGCTCAGCAGGTAGAGTGTTCACTTAGCAAGCACAAGGCTCTGGATTCGATTGCCCAGCACCCCATAAACTGGGTATGGTGGCACATGCCTATAATTCTAGCACTCAGAAGGCTGAAGCAGGAAGATTGTCATGAGTTTGAGGCCAGCTAGGGCTACAAAGTACATTCAGGACCACCCTGGGGTATAGACTGAAACTTTGTCTCAGACAAAAAAACCCCACAGTACTGAAAATAAAATTGACATAGCCTAGGACAGAATGGGAAAAAACATCTGTGAAGTGTGTCCCACTCAGGGCTTTCTTGCTAACTTCGGGAGGAACTTGTTTCTTGACTCCAGAGGGAAGGGCCGGGACCACTTTGCAAAGGCACATAGATGCTACCCTGGCAACAGGTGGGAACAAGCTGAGACCTTCACTCCCTCCAGGCCAGGCCTCGGAGAGCTGAGTTCCTGGACAGCGGGCCAATTTCTGAAGGATGATGTTGAGGGAGACGGCTAGGTGATGCTCTGCTGCGCGCAGTCAGGGTTCTTGGTAGAAGGATGATGCCTGTGGACAGAGACTGCTGGCCAGAGCGAATTCCCAGAATCAGAGGAAGCCATGTGGTGGAGAGGGCCTCCCCTGGGCACTGCTGGAGACCTAGGCATCCCACTTGCAGGATGTCCTTCCTTCCTTCCTTCCTCTCTCTCTCTCTCTCTCTCTCTCTCTCTCTCTCTCTGTCTCTCTCTCTCTCTCGCATCTGGTTCTGTAGTCTATGCTGGTCCTGAACTCACTATGTAGCCCAGGCTGGCCTTGAACTGAAAGCAATCCTCCTGTCTCAGCCTCTTAAATTCTGGGATTACATGCCTGGCTTGAGGTCCTTGTCCTTTTGTTTGCAAAAATCTGTAGGAGTTGAGGGAACTTTTATTTCTGAATTTTTAAAAAACTTTTACAGAGGCTGGGGTGTGGCTGAGCCGCTAGAGCACTTGCCTAGCCTGTGCAAGGCCCCAGGTCCTCATTCCCCAGCACCCCATAAATATTAGTCAGGTATGGTGGTGCACACCTGTAATCCCAGCACTCGGGAGGCTGAGACAGGCAGATTGCTGTGAGCTTGAGGCCAGCTTGGGCTCCATAGTGAGTTCAGGACCAGCCTGGGCTACAGAGCAAGACCCTATCTCAAAAATAAACAAACATAAAAAACTTCTGCAGATGTTAAGTTCCCACCTCCTAGCAAAGCTCTTGAACTTCGTGGGTTTTGTGGTGGGGACAGCGCCAAGACAACGCAACTGGCCCGCTCACTATCCCCACGTAGCCCCCTGCCTATCTGCCTCAGCTCCGCGTTGTAAGGGGGATAGAATAAAAACTTTTAATTATTTTAATAGACTAAAATGAAAAATGTCACAAAATGTCTTAAATTTACATTTTGCTTTTACTCAGTCGCACGTGCGTAGGAAGGGAAGCCCTGGCCTGACAGCAGTTCCTATGAAAAACGGCCAGGCGGTTTAAATCAACCACAGCTTAAGAGGAGCCAACAGCTTGGAACTGAATGATGGGCGGAGCTGAGACCGGTGGGCGGAGCTACGTGGGCGGGGCTGGAGGAACAGCACGGCAGTCAGCACTTGGGGAGGCCCTGAGTTCAATTCCCAAGCACCACATATACCTGGTAAAGTGGTGTACGCCTGTAATCCCAGCACTCCAGAGGCTGAGGAGGGAGAATTGCTGTGCGTTTGAGGTCAGCCTGAGCTCCACAGTGAGTTCAAGACCAGCCTGGACTATAGAGCAACACCGTGACAAACACACACAAAGTGGGGGGAGAGGGGACGAGTTTGGGGAATGTCACTTAGTGTGAAGGTTCTGGACTCGATCTCCAGAACCTTAGTAAAAATAAATAAAATAGATTCCCCAAGTGGGGTTGGGGAGCCCTTGGAGGTCGGTCCTCGGGACCCTTCAGAGGATCTGTGAGATCACAATTATTGTTATTACATTACTATTTAATGTAGGATGTAGCCTGCCCACTGAGCTACATCCCCAGTCCACTTTCCGGGATTTCATTTTGAGACAGGGTTTTGCTAAGTCGATACGTTACCCAGGCTGGGCGTCATTCTATCGCCTCAGCCTCCCAGCCTGCTGAGATCACAGGCCAGGGGGACCAGCCACAATCAGAATTGTTATTCTAATAATGTTCAAATGACCGTTTCATCCTCATTCTCACATGAACTGCGGGGTTTCCCAAACCCTACACAATATGTGATATCATAATAGACTATTTGAGGAAACAGTTCTGAGAAGCCACCTGTCTTCTATGAGATCTTAGATTGAAGAAATTTTGAAGAAATAAAAACAAAGCCAATCTTTTCTCATTTTTTTCCTTTTGCAAAATATAGGTTTTTAAAAATAAAAAGTTGGCTTAGTTCATTCAGATTGCTGTAATAGAACACTGGGGGCGTATCTTTGTGGTTAGAACACTTAGGCCCTGGATTAGATTCTGCAGCACCACATAAAACATTAGCTGGGTGTGTTGTTGCCCCTGTAATCTCAGCACTAAGGCAGCGGGATTGCTGTGTGTTTGAGGCCAGCCCAGGCTGCATGGTGAGTGGTCAAGGCTGGTCCTAAATGCACTAAGCAGCCCAGGTGGCCTTGAACACATGGCAATCCTCCTGCCTCAGCCTCCCAAGAGCTGGGATTACGGGTGTGAGCCACCATACCGAGTTCAAGCTGGGTTCTTGAACCCAGGAACTTGCACATGCTGGGTGTTGTGGTTTGGATGTGGAGTTTCCTTCAAAAGCCTCCTGTACCTAAGGACTGCTGGGAGGTGAGGCCTGGGGGAAGGGACAGGTGGGGGAGGGGTGTATGCTGCTTCTGCCTTTCCTCTCGGACTTTGCTCTGTTGTGTCATGCTGTGAGGGTCTCTGTCTCTGGCCTGGCTCTGGCCCTGCTCCACCATTTCCTGCTGCCTGGTGATGAATGTGAGGTATTGAGTCACAGTGACAAAAGAGTAACTAAAGACACTAGGCAGGGGCTGGAGGAGGAATGGCTCAGCGGTTAAAGCACTTGCCTAGCAAGCACTAAGTCAAGTGCTAAGTGCCCACATTTGATTCCTCAGTACCACATAAGCCAGGCATGGTGGTGCATGCCTGTAATCCCAGCACCCTGGAAGCTGAGGCAGGAGGATTGCCTTGAGTCCAAGGCCATCTATTTTTTCTTTCTTTTTTTCTCTTTGAGACAGGGTCTCATCCTATAGTCTAGGCTGGTCCTGGATTTACCATGTAGCCCAAGCTGGCCTCAAAATCACAGCAATCTTCCTGCCTAAGTCTCCTAAGTGCTGGGATTACAGGCATGCACCACCATGCCCAATTTATGTGGTGCTGGGGAACCAAACCCAGGACCTTGTGCTTGCTAGACAAGCACTTTAACAGCTGTGTCATTCTTCCAGCCCTATTTTTATTTTTTGGAGAAGGCAATTTACTGGGAAAAATAAAGAAGGGGAAAAGAATGGAGATACAGCTTCTGTTAGCTGGGAGGGACCTGGAAATGTGTTTTGTTCTTTGTTTCCCATTATTTTTATTAATATACATACGCAATACATAATGTTTACAATGAACTTGAGTATTTTATGCACATATATATCACATCAACTTTACAATCCCTTCCCATTTTTGGCTCTACCACCCCTTCCCCATCCTCCTAACTCCCACTATCACACCATGTGTGATAAATGCCTATATTCTGGGTTTCCCAAATCAGAGAAGCCGTGTGATACTTAACATATCTATCTCCTGTGTCTGACTCATTTCACTCAAATCACCCTCTTTAGCTCAGCTTCCCACCCCTAGAATGGGCCACAGTGGTCAAGTCTTAATGCCTCTCCTCTTGGTCCAGCCGATCCCTTTATTTGGGGTATTTGCCAAAAGTTTTTTTTTTTTTTTTGTATTTTATTATATCTTTGTTGAGATTCTTTAACCTGGCCTCACCCACCAGTCCACATGAGAAAAGAACTATAACAATGAAATTCATAAGGCTAGAAAATGTGAGAAAGAAAAAGAAGTTAAATTTCAAATGTCTTAGCTGAGTACTGAGAGGTAAATGTTGTACATTTGAAAGATTATCCTTACATCAATCTGTTTTATTAGGATAAACTTACATCAAAGACCAAATAAGTGCATTGCTATAATAAATGAGCTTAAAGCTATATCGAATTACATTAAATGAACTTAAATCTATATCACGTAAGTATACCTAAAATATACTTATGTATACCTAGATATGATGTCATACTTAGTTATTTCAGAATTTTTAAATTTTCATAACTTTTACTCATATTTCACTAATTACATTTTGCCAGATATGGTTTAGCACTTTACCTACCTGTCCATCCATAAATTCATGCATATATATTTTTTAAAGATTTTATAACAATTCCCCATGTTGAATGTAATTATTCTGTTTTGCAAACTAACATACTACATTACATTACAAATAATTATGTGGAGAAATTTCACAGATTTTATAAAACAGCTGGTACTGTTTTAGAAGTAAATCAATCAAATGATTCAAATACCAATCTATTTTTTTGTTACACTTTCTCTTTAGATGTTTCCTTTCCTCCATATTTTTTTGGTGCTGTTTGTCTCTCTGCCTCTGTCAAAGAGGATAAACTTACATCCAACATCATGTGTTTTGTTCCTTATCATTGATTTTGAGATGGAGTTTTGCTACATAGTTAAGTTACGCAGCCTGGGCTTGATTTTGCAATCCTCCTGCCTCAGCCTCCCATAGTGCTGGAATCTGGGTGTGTACCACTTGGCCCACTGCCTTTATTTCTAATCACCTCCAAAGTCCTCATCTTCGAATGCCACAGCTGAATTAAGTTTTCACCCTCCTAATATCTAACAATGACATTAAATTTCAACATGAGTTCCAGGGGACAAGCCATCTTCAAACCCAAGCACCCACGGGGTCTATCTCGAGGCCAGAGCATCGCCAGCTGTGGGATTGTATGCAGGGAGCCATTGGGTTCCAGGGCGAGACGGAGCCCAGAAGCAGCTCTGCAGACACATCGGGCTTTGGTACATCCCTACTCTTCTGACACCACAGTGTCATCTGGGTCTCTGGGGATTAGTATCAGCCCAGAGCCAGGCTGCAGCCATTCTTAGAAATCTGGTTATTCAAAGGGCGGGGGTGGGGGGACCGACTGGGACTGTCCCGCTGTCCTGGAAGAAACTTAAAACCAAAAAGAAAAAAGAAATCCGGGAACCCGGTTCTGTCCTCTCCAATGGTCTGGAAGCCAAAGCGCTTCTACACCACTTAGCTCAACTCTGGTTTGGTTTGGTTTTGTTCTGCAGTCCAGGCTGGTCCTGAAATCACTATCTAGCCCAGGCTGGCCTTAAACTCACGGCAATCCTCCTGTCTCAGCCTTCCAAATGCTGGGTTTATAGGCAGCGCCACCACACCTGTTTATGCTGGGGAATTGAACTCAGGGCTTTGCACTTGGTACACAAGTACTCTGAGCACTGAGCTACGCCCCAGCCCTCGCTCTGGTGTCCATTCCAGTGGCTGTGTTACCAAGAGCCTGTGTGTATCTCACCATTCCTGCCGCTGTCACTCAGCGAGTGCATGGGGCTGGCTGCATTCCCCACACTATGCCCTGCCTCATAGAGTAACCACAGGCTGAAGGAATGGTACAGTGGTTAGCATGCCTGCCTACCATACACAGGGTCTTGGGCTCGATCCCCCAGCACCACAAAAACTGAGTGCTTAGAATCCCAGCACTTGGGAGGTTGAGGCAGGAGGTGTAGCCTGGGCTACACAGTGAGCTCGGGACCAGCCTGGACTACAGAGTGAGACCTTATCTGAAAAATAAAAACAAAAAAAAAAGAAAAGAAAAGAAATTATGTCAAAGCCAAGCTGAATCAGGAGGATCGCAAGCTCAAGTCACCGGGTTCACAGACAGCTGAGTGACTTAGCAAAACCTGCCTCAAAATCAGAAACAAAAGATGGGCTAGGGTAGCAGCTCGTTGCGAAGGGCCCAGGCTCTGTCTTTAGAACCAAAGAAGAGCGAGAAAGAAAAACAAAAAGTGAAGCAGTGTTCACACAGAGAGATTTTCAGTTTCCTTTTGGTGTGGCTGGTGCTTCCTTGCCGGTGACACAGGGGTCTGCTGTGACTTAAAAGAGGTGGTTTACGCTTCCAGGGGTATCAACTGCCGCCAGGGGGTCAGGGCCACGACTTCTGAGAGGTTGCCACCACCACCAGTCCTGCCAGTTGGGGAAGATGAGCCAGAGGCGACAGAGAGGACAGGTGCCTTTGTGCTGTTGCTGAAGGAGAGCGAGGGTTGAATTAAGGTCTTTAGGGTGGCTAGAATCTATCCAGATGTCCCTGTCCTGAGATCTGGGGGGGGGTCTCTCTCTCCCCCTCAATGTCTTATTTTTTATTAACATAAAAAACCTAGTTAGACTATAAATTGAATTGCACTGAAATTCACCCCCCTGAAAATGGAGACGTGGCTGGCCTTGGACTGACTCATGGCAATCCTCCTGCCTCAGCTTCCGGAGTGCTGGGATTACAGGCATGCGCCACCACACCCGGCTTTATGTGGTGTTGGGGAATAAGAGTTTCTTTTACTGTAGTAATTGAGACTTTTGGTTGCTCTCCAGGACTTTGAAATGGAAATTTAAAGCCCTGGCTCAATGATTAAGATGTGCCATGTTTAGGCAGCAGCTCCCCAAGATAAATGTAGACATACCCTTATAAAAATAATAATTATGGCACTGGATGTGGTAACATACACCTGTAATCCTAGCACTTAGGAGGCTGAGGCAGGAGGATTGCTGTGAGTTGCAGGCCAGCCTGAGCAACATAGTGATTTCAGGACCAGCCTGGACTATAGAGCAAGACCCTACCTATCTCAAATAATAATAATTACTAGTAATAAAGGGAAAAAAAATAAAGCTCTAGCCTCATTTTTTTCTTTGTGTTACTAGGAATTAAATCCACAGCCTTCACACTGAACTACACACCCAGCTTCCCCCTATACCACTTTCTGAGATAGTGTCTTAGTAGCTTGCTCAGGCTGGGCTTGAACTTGCAACTCTCCTGCCTCAGCCTCAGAGTGCTAGGGTTACAGACCTGCCTCACTGCTCCTGGCTTCTAATTCTTTTTTATTTTATTTTACATTTATTTATTTATTTATTTATTTATTTATTTATTTTGAGACAAGGTCTTGCCTCTGTAGTCCAGGCTGGTCCTGAACACACTATGGAGCTCAGGCTGGCTCAAACTCACAGCAATCCCCTTGCCTCAGCCTCCCAAGTGCTGGGATTATAGGCGTGCACCACCATGCTCAGCTAATCTTTACGATACCCGGGGCTTTGTGCACGCTGGGCAAGCGCTTTAACCACGGAGCTACGACCCAGCCTTATTCAAGTGTTCTATGGCAGCAAGTATCTGTGGGGTGATGTCTAAGATGGCGCCTGCTGGAAATCCCAGGGGCAGCCCCCTCAGGTGTTCACCAAGGAAGATGATTGGGCCAACCCATTTCCGCCCTGGTGGACCGCGCATGATCCCAATACTACTGCTACAGGTGCCTTGCACCTGCCTTCATGGACATCTCGCTGATTGGCTTAAGCGCTTACGTAGATCCCACATCCAATCACCTGCTCTCCCCTCCTTGCCACGTTCTCCCTCTGCCCTATATAAGCTTCTGTACTTCCTGAATAAAGTGAATTCCTGCTTCGACAGACTCTCGGCTGGGTCTGGTACTCGTAGGACGAGGGGGCCCAGCCGCGTGCTCACCTTTCCTCTCCTCCGGCCCTTGTGTGGTGGTAAGACCCCCACGTCTGGCGACCTAAGGTCCCAAATTTCAGGAGCGTTCATCACAGGATACTACAGGTGAGCACGAAAGTAACCTGACCGCTGGCAGCAACCAGAAATGCATTTAAATGTCACTAGAGCCAGATTCTCATCCTTAGAGTCTATACTGATAGGGTCAAAGGATTAGTATAGGGCTAGAGTGCTTGCCTAGCAAGCCCGAGGCCTGAGTTCAAATCCCTGGCACCACATAAACTGGAAATGGTGGCTCACACCTGTAAAGGTAGCACTGAGGAGGCTGAAGCAGGATCGCTCTGTGTTCAAGGCCAGTCTGGGCTACAGTGTGTTCAGGATCAGCCTGGACTACAGAGCTAAATCCTGTCTCAAAAATCTGCTTAGCCAGTAAACCCAGTTACTTATCACAAGGCCTTGGGTTTGATTCCCCAACACCACCACATAAGCCGGGCATGGTGGCACATGCGTAAAATCCTAGCACTCAGGAGGCTGAGGCAGGAGGATTGCCTTGAAATTGAGGCCAGCCTGGGATACATAGTGAATTCATCCTGGACTACAGAGTGAGATCCTGTCTCAAAATAACTAAATGAATAAAAGAAGCCCTTGGGGCCAAAAAGCGAAAGAGGAAGAAGGCTGATGCAGGAAGGTGGGACATTCAAGCCGAGCCAGGACAACTTAACAAGAACCTATCTCCAAATTTTAGGGCTGGAGGTGTTGCTGCATGATTAGAGCACGTGTCTGGCATGCACCAGGCCCCGGGTTTGACTCCCTGGAGCCACGTACAAACATGTGTTAGTGAACATCTGTGATCCCAGGACTTGGAAGGCTGAGGCAGGAGGATTACAGTTAATTTGAAACCAGCCTGTGCTACATAGTGAGCTCAGGACCAGCCTGCGCTGCTGTACAGGGAGACCCTACCTCAAACACACGTGGACACACCATGCACACCGTCTGTGGCTGCATCCACAGCCATGACCAACTGATGCATTGTCAGAGAAACACCGCAACTGCTCGGCAGTTCTTCTGTTGTGGAAGGATTAAGGCCCCGGGAGGAGAAGGACCAGGGTAGCATCGGAGAATCAGATGTAGGAAGCGAAGCCCACGTGGCTCCAGACCGAGGAAAGCTGTGAGGGTCCCAGTGCCGGTGGGATGCCGGGGACCAGCAGTGGGCAGCCAGGGGGAAGGGTCTCTGCACGCTGGTCCCAGCCCAGCCAGGGTAAGATCGTGACCTTCTGTCGCCACTTCCAGCCTCGAGGACCTTCAGGAACTAGGACCTTCAGGAACTAGTACTCGCCACCTCGTTTCTGGCTTCTAGACCTCATGCAAATTCTTTTGGCGAACACCAGCATGAAACCTTTCAGGGGAGGGGATTCTGGGAAACGGAGCTCCAACTTGACAAGGTCGCGGTCAGGTGCCTAGCAAGTGAGGGGGGACCCGGGCTTGGACCGGGAGGCAACAACCTAGAAGAGACACCCTGGTCCTCCTGCGGTCCCGAGCAGGCCGGCCCCGTGCTTGGCGGAGGGACCCCAGCTCACCTGCCATGGCCACGCTTGCTCCATGGCGTGGGAGGGAACATGACATTCACAATTGCTTAGGGGAACTGGCATAATTCTCCTATGAACTAGATGTTATGTCATTAAAAGGGATTAATGTTGGTGTTCTGTGATAATAGCATTGTGGTTATGTTAGAGAAAGTCATTTTTAGGAGTTAGGTTCTTAAATATTCAGGGGTGAATTTTTAAATGGGTTAACGTTTATTTGTATTACCTATTAAGTGGTGGCAGCAAAGTGTTGGCTGTTGAATTTAGGTAACAAATGTTTCAACTTTTCTGTATGTTTGACTTTATTCTTTCCCTCCCTTCCTCCCTTCCTTCTTTCCTTCCTTCCTTCCTTCCTTCCTTCCTTCCAAGACACAGTCTCACTCTGTAATTCAGGCTGGTCTAGAACATCCTCCTGCCTCAGCTTTCTGAGTACTGGGATTGCAGGTATATGCCCCATACCTGGCTAATTTTTATGTGGTGCTGTGACATTGAGCCTAAGGCCTTGCACCTGTTAGCCAAGCACTCTAACTGCTGAGCTATCCCTCCAGTCCAAGCATAGGTTGTTCTTGAACTGTGGATGCGAAGCCAGGGCAAGGACGGGACATTAGCAATGTCTCAGTTCACAGCAAGACTCCTCTGATCCAGGAACAGAACAGCACAGAAGAGAGAGACACAAGTGCGCATGAAACTGAGTCAGAGCAGCCGACCAATGGGAGAGCCTGAGAGCCCCTGATCTATGTGTACCAGCACATCCTCCCCTGCGTCAGGTGTGGTGGTGCATGCCTGCGATTCCAGCACTGGGGAGACTGAGGCAGGAGGGTTGCCGAGAGGCAGAAGCCAGCCTGGGCTACATAATGAGTTCAGGACCAGCCTGGACAATCAGGTGAGTCCCTGTATCAAAACAAAAACAAAAACGAAATACCATCTCTGAACACAGACCGGTCCTTCTGTCCTGAAGCCGGCAGGTGCTTGCCTGCACAGCCGCAGCCTCCAGGGAGCGAGTGAAAGTGGCGAGAGTTCGGGCCTGAGTTATCGTGGACGAGAAAGTCCCCCCGGCTTTCCAGTGGTAACAGAAACTTACCCCAGTGAGTACCGATGACGAACCCACTCATGTTTCTTTTTTTTTTCCTCTCAAAAAAAAAAAAAGAGAGACTTAAGAAAACCACCTAAGGATGGTAATGATACTTTTTATTTCATTTGTTTATTTTTATATTTATTTGAGACAGGGCCTTGCTCTACAGTCCAGGCTGGTCCTGAACTCACCACGGAGTCCACAGTGCCTTCGAACTCATGGCAATGCTCTTGCCTCAGCTTCCCGAGCGCTGGGATTACAGGTGCGTGCCACTCTTCCTGGCTTATGTGGTGCTGTGGAATTGAATTCAGGGCCTAGTGCTTGCTAGGCAAGTGCTCTAACCTTTGGGCTATTCCTGCAGCCCCATGATACCTTTTAAAACAGTACTTATTTATTTAGAGATAGTGTTTTGCTCTGTAGTCCAGGCTGGTACTGAATGCAAGGCTGGCCTCGAACTCATGGCTGTCCTCCACCTCAGCCTCCCAGTGACTGGTGTTACAGGTGTGTGCCACCACGCCCAGCTCACGTCATGCTAGGGAATTGAGCCCAGGGCCTTGAACTCGCCAGGCCAGTGCTCTGACTGCGGGGCTATGACCCCAGCCCTCACGAAAGTCTCTATGGCAGGTCAGTCTCCTTGTGGAGGCATGGGCTTCGCTTTCCCCATCCAGTGCCCATGAGCAAAAGCAAATGTCTTTGGAAAACTCCTCCTTCCCAAGGGCCCTCGCCCACCTCAACTATCGAATCTCATTTCCTTTTTTTTTTTTTTTTGGTAGCGGGTGTGGATCCAGGGGCCCTCACACCACACTCCATCCTTTGACAATTTTTTATCTTTTATTTCATGTTTGGGTTTCACTATATTGTGTAGTTAGTTGCTCAGGCTGACACAAGACTTGTGACTTTCCTGCCACAGCCTCCTAGAGTGCTGGGATTACAGGCCTGGGACACCTGGCCCAGCTCTTTCTTCCCTACATAGCGCTGGGGACCAAACCCAAGGTCTTACATTTCTAGCCGAGTGGTGATAATCCTCAGCCACCTCTTAATTTCTAATACCTTCCCAGGTCTGCTTAGTCTATTCCCGCATCAATGATAAGAGGATAAACTGCCTTAAGTCCATTAAAATGTGCTGCAGGTAGGCCTAGCTGCATGGGTCTGAGATCCCAGCACTTCGTGAGCCTGAGGCAGGAGAACCACAGACTCAAGCCTGCCTGGGCAACTTGGCCACTGTCTCAAATAAACAACAGAGAGGAGGTGGGAAGTAGTTAAGGCCCCATGTTCAGTCCATAACATCACAAGATAGATAGGTAGGTAGACAAAATGGGTTATGATAAATCGGTAGGTACAAGCTCATTAAATATATGTTTACTACCATGATGTGTATGTTTGGACGTGTGTATGCACAGTGGTTAGAGCACTGCCTAGCAAGCGCAAGGCCCTACGTTTGATTTCCCCAGCACCATGTAAACTGGGCCTAGTGGTGCATGTTTATAATCCCAGCACCTAAGAGGCTGAGGCAGCAGGATTTCCATGAGTTCAAGGCCAGCTTGGGCTATACAGTGAATTCAGGACCAGCTGGGATTACAGAGTAAAACCCTGTCTCTAAATAAATAAATAAGGGCTGAAGGAATGGCACAGCAGTTAAAGTCCTTGCCTAGCAAGCCGAAGGCCCTGGGTTTGATTCCTAGTACCATATAAAGAAGCTGGCCATGATGAGGCATGCCTGTAATCCCAGCACTTGGGAGCCTTGAGTTCAAGGCCAGCCTGGACTAGAGCAAAACTCTGTATCAAAATAAATAAATAAATAAATAAATAAATAAATAAATAAATGGAGTTTATACATACAATTTGTTTTATATAAATCTAGTAAGTGGTGGTCCAACAAACACATTTTGGACTTAAATTAGCAGTTTTAGCTCAGGATTCTGTGTAGTGCTGGGAAATCCAATTCGTGACATTATTTGAATACTACTCAATATTCATTACTTTTTTTAAGGTTTGCAGATTCTCTGTGGGTTCCAGTCATCTGTAAACACTTCAGCAAACAAATGCAGAGACAGGAGATGAGAACGTCTGCAAAGCCACTGGCCCAAGGTCAGTAGTAACTGACTCAGAATCTGAATGTGCAAAGGCCAACACCCCACAAGCCTTACAGGGGGAGCCAGGCCTGTCCTGAGCCACGAGCGCCTAATGTGCAGGTGTCAGGGGCATATTTTTAGCAGTGCAACCTAAGTCAATGCAAATGAAAGAAATTTATTTTACAACTGGAATATCAGTCATGAAACAAACCACCAGCAAATGATTAGTGCCCTGTAGGAGCACTGTTTTCGTATGAAGAAGGCTAACTCTAGCTGGATGTCGTGGTACACACCTGTAAATCCCAGCACTTGGAAGGCTGAGACAGGAGGACTGCTGTGAGTTTGAAGCCAGTCTGGAATACACAGCATGGGACCCTGTTTCAGAAAAAGAAAAAATGCTAACTCTGCATAGCACCACAGTTAAAGCATTTGTATAGCAAACACAAAACCCTGGATTTGATTCCCTAGTACCATATAAACCAGGTGTGGTGGTACAGTCCTGTAATCTTAGCACTCAGGAGGGTGAGTCAGGAGGATTGCCTTGAATGTGAGGCCAGCCTGGGCTACCTAATGTGTTTAGGACTACAGAGTAAGTCTCGACCTTTAAAAAATTATATATATATATATATATATATATATATATATATATATATATATAAATAAATTACTCTTCCACTGAGGTACACCTCCAGTTCGGTATCTCATGCGTATTTTCTATTATTTTATGACTATGTAAGGTAGAGATCATATTCACATGTTATCAAAATACTACATATAATCTTAGTATAACAACTTGGCTTGTTGTCAGTGTGCATTTATCAGTGTATATCCACAGCCCTTTTTTGTTTTCACCTTGAGAAAAGGTCTTGCTGAGTTGTTAAATTGCCCTGGCTGAGCTCAAGCATGGCTCCTGCAGAGTGCCATGAGTCCAGGAGTGGCCACGTGCCCAGCCACTTTGCTTTCTGTGTGTGTTTTCTGTGCTCGAGCACAGGACTTGCACTCTGACTCTTTTGCACTCCCACTCTTTTCTTTTCTTCTCTTTTCTTTTCTTTTGAGACACTCCATAGCACAGGCTGGCCTTGGACTCAGGACAATCCACCTGCCTCAGCCTCCTGAGTGCTGGGATTGCAGGTGTACACCACCATGTCCAGCTTTATGTGGTGCTGGGGAAGAACTGAACTCAGGGCTTTGTGCTTGCAGGGCCTCCAGCTCCCCTGTCTATTTTTCCCTGTCTATTTTTTAGTTTTGAGTTTTAGTCAGGATCTCACTAAATTGCCACATACTAAGACTGGGCTTGAACCTCAGATCCTCCTGTCTTAGCCTCTCGGCTATACTGCTTTTTTGAGGGAGATCCTAGAATCTCACCCTGTAGTCCAGGCTGGTCCTAAACTCACTATGTGGCTCAGACTAGCCCTGAACTCACAGCAATGCTCCTGCCTCAGCCTCCCAAGTGAATATAGACATGGGCCACCATGCCCAGTTGACATGGTGCTAAGGGAATCAAACTCAAGGCCTTGCACTTGCTAGGCAAGTACTCTAACAACTGTGCTATTCATCCAGCCCTATACTGCTTTTTTTTTTTTTTTTTTTGATAACATACCTCTGAAACTTGGTGTAACCCTATCACAGATTGACAGGCTGCTTATTATTCTGACCACTTAATTAATTAATTATTTTGAGATACAGTCTTGCTCTGTACTCAAGGCTAGTCCTCAACTAACTATGTAGCCCAGGCTGGCGCCGAACTCAGTGATCCTCCTGTTTCAGCCTCCACAGTGTTGGGATTGCAGGCATGCACCACCATACCCGGCTTATGTGGTGCTGGGGTAACTGAACTCTGGGCCTGGTACTTGCTAGGCAAGTGCTCTAACCACTGTGCTTTATTCTTTCTTTCTGTTTTTAAACTTTATTTTTAACATATCTTAGGGCAAACATACAAATATCATACTGTATTTACCAAACACTGAAATAAAAGCATTTCCCACAGTATTAGAAACTACAGGGTTGGGGGCATAGCTCAGCAGTTAAAATACTAGCCTAGCAAGCACAAGGTCCTGGGTTCGATTCCCCAGCACCACATAAGTGGGCGTTGTGGTGTCTGACTATAATTCCAGCACTCAGGAGGCTGAGGCAGGAGCACTGCCTTGAGTTTGAAGCCAGCCTGGGCTACATAGTGTGTTCAGGAGCAGCCCAGACTACAGAGCAGGACACTAACACATGCTGTATGGTATCTATTTACTTGACCAATAGCAGGGCATCAGGCTGGCCCACTGTGCTGCATTCTTGCCAGCACTGGATATTCTGTGGTTTTTCTTTTGTCTCCTTTTTTTTTTTTAACTTTTGCAAGTTTTATAGATGAAAATGGTACCTGGGTTTTTTAAATTTGCATTTCTTTTGTTACTAGTGAAGCTGAACATTTTCCCACATGCCTGCAGCTCAGTGTATTTCCTCTTCTGTGAACTGTTAAAGTTGACATTTTTTTGTGTGTGAGACAGGGTCTTTCTCTGTAGTCCAGACTGGTCCTGAACTCACTGTGTAACCCAGGCTGACCTCTAACTAATGACAATCCTCCTGTCTCAGCCTCCCAGGTGCTCAAATTACAGGTGTGCATCACCACGCCCATTCTCTGTGGTGCTGGGAAATGGAACCCAGGGCCTAGTGCTTGCTAGACAGGTGCTTTACTCTCTGTGCGACGCCCCAGCCCTCAGGTTGACTTATTTTTTAGCTGGCTCCTTGATCAGTTTTAATTACTGGATCCTGGCAGTCCTGTCACCCCCAGCTATCAGCACACGTGGGTATTCTACTCAGAACATATGGAAAGAGGCTTTCAGAATCAAGTGAGTAGTAAAGAAAGCATAGCATAGATGATTGTTAAGAAGGTTCTGTTTAGCAAATGGAAAAATGGGGGCTGGAGGAATGGCACAGCGGTTAAAGTACTTGCCTAGAAAACGCAAGGCCCTGAGTTCAACTCCTCAGTACCACACAAACCTGGGCGTGGTGGCACACACCAGTAATCCCAGCATGCAGGAGGCTGAAGCAGGCGGATTGTCTCGAGTCCAAGGCCAGCATGGACTACATACACAGTGAGTTCACAACCAGCGTGAACTACAGCATGAGACCCTGTCTCAAAAAAAGAAAAAGAAAAATGGAAAAATGGTGCCAGAGTAAAATTACTTTCTTTTCTTTCTTCTTCTTTTTTTTAATACTGAGGATTGAGCCCAGGGCCATCACACAGAGCTGCATCTCCAGCCCATTTACACTGAATTAAACTAGTTAATTCATAAATAATTTTTGTGGTACTGGGGATAGAGCACATGGCCTTTGTTCTGAGCTACATCCCCAACAACTTTCTTTTTTAAATTTACATATCACATCCCTTTCCTCTTCCCACCCCCTCAGCTTCCCTGACATCCTCTTTCCCTCCCTGTGAAGTCTTTCTTCTTACTTTCTTCCATCTCTTTTTTACCTTTTTACGGCTTGGTTTTCTCATATTAGAGAAACCATGTGATATTCAACCTTCTGTGTCTGATTCATTTCGCTGAGCATCTTGGTCTCAAGGGGCATCCATTTTCCTACAAATGGCTCAGAGTTGTCTTTCTTTACAGCGAAGTAGTACTCCACTGTGTAAACACTACACATCTTCTCTATCCAGACATCTGTTGATGGACATACTGGCTTCTTCTATTACAAACTGTGCCTCTAAACACGAGTGTGCACGTGTCACTCTTGCACGATGACTTCACCTCTTTAGGGAATAAACCCCGGAGAGGTATATATAGCTGGGCCAAATGGGATATCTATTTTCAATTTTTTTTTTTTTTTTTTTTTTTTTAGGTATCTCCGCACTGCTTTCCATAGGAGTTGTACCAACTTACTGTCCCATCAGCAACTTAGGAGGGGTCTTTTTCCCCCACAGCCTAGCCAGCATTTGTTGTTTTTTGAGTTTTAATACCAGCAATTCTTACTGGAGTTAGATGGAACCTCAGTGTTGTTTTGATTTGCATTTCTCTGATGGCTAAAGATGCTGAACACTTTTCATGTATTTTTTTTTTTTTTTTGGCCCAGCGCCTTTTTTTGTTGTTTATTTGAGACAGTGTCTTGCTAAGTTGCTAAGTGACCCAGGCTGCTGGGCTCGGGGTACAGCTCCACAGTTAAAGCACTTGATTAGCATGTGCAACTCTGAGTTCGATTCCCCAGTACACATAAAAATTAGCTAGGCATGGTTGCACATGCCTGTAATCCCAGCACTAGGAGGATGAGGCAGGAGGATTGCCATGAGTTCAAGGCCAGCCTGGGTTACATAGTGAGTTCAGGACCAGCCTGGATTACAAAGCAAGACCCTGTCCTCTGAGTGAAGGAGGGAGGGATCGTTGGCAAAGGGCAATGAAAAGCCATGCTATCTATTTTTCCAAAACAGGAAAAAAGATTAAAGTGCCTTAAATACAGGTATGGGGAATTGGGCCTGGTGGCACAAGCCTGTAATCCCAGCACTTTGGGAGGCTGAGGCAGGAGAATTACGAATTTGAGCCCAGCCTGGGTACCTTCAGTGACTTAGAGTGACCCTAGCTTAAACAGATAATAAATTAATTAGTACAATGGCAAGTTTGAGGTGGTATATTAACAAGAATTAGCCAGTTTTCAGAAGTTTAAATTTCTAGAACCGACTATTGTAAAAAATCTAGATAGGCGGTCCGCAGGGATAGCGCAATTGTTACAGCGCTTGCCTAGCGAGTACAAGGCCCTGAGGTGGATCCCCAGCACCACAGGAACCTGGTATGCTGGCACCTGCGCACTCCGGAGGCTGAGAGGGGAGGGCTGCCCTAGTGAGCTCAGGGCCAGGCTGGGCTATAGAGAGACAGCCTGTCTCAAAAAACCCAAAAACCAAAACAAAATCTGGACTGGTCTCTCGGCCACGTGACAATTACGCGTAAGTCCTTACGACGCACGTCCAAGTGCAAATGGATGAACTAATCAAGACTACGGAAAATCAGAGCGACCACGTGGCCCCGGCGCCGTGACGTCACCACGCCCATCCCCTCGCTTGGAATCAGACCCGCGACCGACCCGGCGCAAAGGCTGGGCTTGGTGGGAATCCCGGAGGAAGCACGCCGCGGCCAGGCGGGGGAATGCCGGACAGGAACCTGGCGTTTCACCCCGCTTCCCTGCAAGATCCTTTTCAGAGAAACAAGAACTGAAACGCAGCCCGAACTGACATGCAAAGCAGCCGCTGTTTCAGTCTTAGTCATGCGCAGGGCCACGGCGGGCCACGCGAAACCGAGAGCCAGGACGCACGGCCTCCAGGGCGCAGGGCCACCAGGGGCACGGCCACCAGGGCGCGAGCAGCCCACGCAGAGCTGAGCCGCCGGCCGCTGAGCGTGCCCGGCCAGGACCCAGGACGGAGCGGTTTAGAGCGTCCGCCTCCATATTCTCTCTTCTTCCCTAGATCCCTGTAGTCCCCTTGCCTGCCGCAGAGCGGGGGACAGCAGGGACTGTGGCCTCTGCATTGGTGGCCGGCTGCCGCCTCACCGCGTGCTCAGCCCCTCCCCCAGCCCAGCCCAGGGTCCCAGCGGCCCTGCCCCGTTCTGCCGAGACAGGCATTGTCCAGCCCAGGGAGCAGGACTGCGCCTGAGGTGGCGCCACGCCGCCCAGCGGGAGACCCCAGGGGCTGTGGGCTCAGCTGAGGGTATGCGGCTTTCTTGGCCTTCAGGAGCTGGAGAGTTCTCAGGAAACACAGCCCCGAGCTCCCCTGGGAAGGACTTCAAGGTCCCTCAAAATCCCTTCCCTACAGAGTCCTCTTAGTCCCTCCCGCTCCTGTGCTTCTGAAAGACTCCACCCGCACCCCGTTCCCACACCTGCTCACTAGGGCAGGGCTTCACCCTCTGTCATTACTTGGGGGTGGGGGGGGTGTAAAAAAAGATTCAAGGCCAGTTGTCTTCTAGCCAGGTAAATTGAAGGAATGCTTTTATTTTGATTTTTGAGACAAGATCTCTTGTCATCCAGGCTGGGCCTGAACTCACTATGTAGCCCAGGCTGTCCTCAAACTCATAGCAAGCCCCCTGCCCCAGCCACCTAAGTGCTGGGATTCTCTGCCTGTGCCTCTAGGCCCAGTTTATGTGGTGCTAGGGAATCGAACCCAGGGCCTTGTGCTTGTTAGGCAAGCTCTCTAATTGCTTTGCTTTTTCTCCAGCCAGAAGGAATATTTTAAAAGGGAAATGAATGTTAGTATTAGCTTAATTTACACAAGTGACCTTTCTGTGTGTGTGGTGCTGGGGATTGAGCCCCAGTGCCTTTGCATTGAGCTACATCTTCGGTCCATTTTTACTTTTGATCTTTGAGGCAGATTCTCACTAAATCACTAAGTTACCCAGGGTGGGCTTGAACCTGCGATCCTCATGCCTCAGTCTTCCAAGGTGCTGGGACTGTAGGGCTGTGCCCACTGAGTCCAGCTCACAAATGCCATCAAAACATAGTAGACATCGAATACATTTAACTTAATTGAAATCAGATGCAAAGATACTACCTGTACTCGAGAGTCAAGGAAAACGTAATTTTAAAATTATGTATGCACACATAATTTCTAAAACCTCAGGCTCTTGATTTAGACAGACCTAAGTTTAGATCTTGGTCTTACCAATTACTGGTTGTGACCTTGGGCAACTCCACTTCTCCAAACTGCCTCACCTACAGAAGGGAGATTAGAATAAGTGTCCCATAGGGAGTTTGAGGGGATCGAATGTGACACTGTATGTAAATCAGCCGCTTGTTGAGGAAAAATAGTTAAGTACTGAGTGTGTTATTGTGACTGTATTTTAGATGTGTCTCTGTGCATCTCTGCTTTTTGGTTGTGTTTTGTTTAACACAGCATCTCGCTCTGTAGCCCAGGCTGGTCCTGAACTCACTATAAGCCCAGGATGACCTCGAACCCAGGTCAATCCTCCTGCCTCAGTGTGCTGAGATTAAAGGTATGTGCCCCTGCTGAGTCATCATCCTTGTGGGGGTGGCTGCAGAATGACTGTTGGAGGGACCGAAACTGTGGCTTTGATGGACCCTTCGTGCATCACCCAAAGAGAGCTCAGAGAGGTCTCATCGGGCTGACAGACTCAGGAGAAGGGCTCGAAGCAGTGAGTTGGAGGTGCGGGATTAACACCCGCAGAACCAACCGACGTGGTACAATTGTGGACCGCGATGATGCAGAGGTGCTCAATTTGGGAAACATTTATTGACTCATCCACTTGCCCAAACATTAATTGAACATCTATTGTTTGAGAGGCTAGAGTGTTGAAAGCACACAGGCTTCCTTTCCGCCTAAGCTGACAGTCTACTTGTTAGACCCAATAAAATAAAGAGGCAATTTAATTCAGTCACCAGAAAACAATTCAATTCAGTGACATAAAGGTGCACTGTGTTTTATTAAACAAAACTAGATTCCCAGGGCTTGGCTTTTCTTTTTTTCCAGTTGTAGGACAGGGCATTGAACCCAGGGTTTTGCACATTCTGGCAAGCTCTTATGCTGAGCTACATCCTGAGTCCTTTTTAAATTTTATTTTATTATTATTTTTTGCAACAGAATCTCACTCTGCAGTCTAGGCTGGTCATGAACTCACCATGGAGCCCAGGCTGGCCTCAAACATACAGCAATCCTCCTGCCTCAGCCTACCGAATGCTGGGATTACAGGTGTGTGCCACCACACCCAGTTTATGTGGTGCTGGGGAATTGAGCCCAGGCCCTGCGCTTCTCTAACCCTCTAGCCCAAGAAGAGGTTTAAAACTTTTCTTCGTAGATGAAGGGGAATGGGATCCTCAGTGCAGTGTTTCATTAGATAAGAGTATAAGGAAAAATAAAAGCTTATTTTTGGAGGCAGCATAAAACAATAATTGTTTGGTAGCATCTACTAAAACAGATCAAATCCTATGTATGTCTTATGACCCACCAATATTATTCTTAAGAATATCTCCTCCCTTTTTTTTGAGGCAGTATCTCACTCAAGCCCAGGCTGGTCCTGAACTTATTACATAGCCCAGAAAGGCCCCAAACCCTCAGCAATCCTTCTGCCTCAGGCTTCTGCGTGCTGGGACTGCAGACATGTACCACCATACCCAATTTCTATGGTGCTAGGGAATCAAACTCAGGTCTTGTACTTGCTAGGCAAGCGCTTTAACTGCTGTGCTATTCCTCCAGCTCATTTTTAGGAATATTTCCGAAGTCCATTTTTGGTGTACATTGGCTCACTAAGACCGTGTACTGAAATGTAATAGTGGCTATTTGTAAAAGCCAAGCACCGGAAACAGCCACAACAACCACGTGCGGCAGAAGGCTATGGGGGGTCCTCTCCTGCTCATACACCACATGGCTCCAGAATGAACAAAGTACGACTGTGGAACAGAAGTGTGAATCTTGGGCGGGGGCCATAGCTCAGTTGTTAGAGCACTTGCCTAGTCAGCTCCAGGCCCTGGGTTCGATTCCTAGCACCACAGAAAAATTAGCAAGGGGGTTGGAGGGAGGCTGGGTCGTGGCTCAGTGGCTAAAGTGTTTTTCTAGCAAAAGTGAGTCCCCAGCACCCCAAAAGCTGGGTGTGGTGACACATACTTCGGTGAGCCCAGCATTCGGAAGGCTGAGGCAGGAGGATTGCTGTGAATTTGAGGCCAGCCCCAGCTGTATCTTGAGTTCAGGACCAATCTGGAGGACTACAGAGCAAGAATCTGTCTCAAAAATAAATAAATAAATATTAGCTGAGTGTGGTGGCGAATGCTTATGATTTCAGCACTTGGGAGCCTGAGGCAAGAGGATTGTCATGAGTTTAAGGCCAATGTGAGATATATAGTAAGTTCAAAACCAGCTTTGACTAAAAAAAAAGTGTGAATGTCAAATATATATATATATATATATTTCTTTTTTTTTTTTTTTTTTTGAGACAAAGCCTCACTTTGTAGTCCAAGCAGGTCCTGAACTCACTGTATGTAGCTGAGGCTGGCCTGGAACTCTCAGCATGTGCCATTGCACTTAGCTAACTTTTATGTGATGCTGAGAAATCAAACCTTGAGCCTGGTGGTGTTAACCACTAACCACTAAGCACCCTAACCACTGAGCTACGCCCCCACCTCAGCAGCGTAGTCCTGACCTAGGGAACTGGACCTGAAGGGCTTGAATAATTCAGTTAAAGTTCCAAAACAGCTGAAGCTGATCTATGGCGTTTGAAGTTAAGGCAGGATTGTCAGGGTTGGAGGAACACTACAGCAGCTAGAACATCTTGCCTAGTAAGTGGAAGGCCCTGAGTTTGATTTCCCGGCACCAAATAAATCACGCATGACGGTGCATGCTTGTAGTCTGGGCATCTGGAAAGCTGAGGATGCTTGCCCTGAGTTTGAGGCCAGCCTGGACTCCATAGTAAGTCTAGAGCCAACCTGGACTACAGAGAGAGACCCTGTCTCAAAAAAAATTTTTCTAAAGTAAGGATAGGATTTCCCCTGGAGCTGGTGACAACATGGGCATAGGGACTCTCAGGGAGCCAGTGATGCTGTTCCTTTAGCTTGGGTGCTGGTTATGAGTGGAAATTCACGGACGACACACTACTTACGCACTTTCTATGTACATAGTACACTGAGATAAAAAGTTTCTTAGAAAATCCTGCACAGTCTGATTTCTTGTCACTCTGTGGCACCTCACCAGGCACTCAGCTTGCCATCCCTGGCCCGCTCTCAGAGGCCGCACAGGTGCCCGGGCGTTTTTGCATATGTTCCTATTTTGTCGGTCCCTGGAATACCTGCTACGTGCAGGTGTGGTCTTAGTTCCAGCCACCCAGATCTGATGTCTAGACAGCTTCGTCGCCGCGGTGGGCCGGCTCGCTGTCTCTGGGTCTTTCCCATGCTTTTCTACCAATGGAGGGAGTTTCCAAGCCCCAGGAGATCAGCACAATGACGGTGAGCAGGTAGAGCCCAAGCCGGGCGCATCTTGAGTGAGATCCTGGCCCCTGAACCTAAGAATAGCCGTGTGCCCCACAGCAGCCCAATAAACGGAATCCCAACTGTTACATTCAGACTGCAGATGCTTCCCTTCGGTCTCGCAATGTCAGCTCTGTGGCGGCTCAGAGGTTTGCCTCATGGGTGGCTCCTGGCTGACATAGCCCAGCACCTGACACATGAGAGCCACCCAAGAAAACCTTTTTTTTTTTTTTCTTGAAATGGAGCCTGACTCTGTAGCCCAGGCTGGCCTCAAGCTCACTGCGGTTCTCCTGCCTACTGCTGGGATTACAGGCATATGCCGCCAGGCCTGGCTAATTTTTATGTGGTTGTGGAGAATTGAACCCAGGGCCTTGTACATACAATCCAAGTGCTCTAACCACTGAGATACACCCTAATTTTATTTTATTTTATTTATTTTTTGAGATAGCGTCTTGCTCTGTAGTCTAGGCTGGTCCTGAACTCACTATGTAGCCCAGGCTGGTCTTGAATTCATGGCAATCCTCCTGCTTTAGTCTCCCACGTGCTGGGATTACAGGCGTGAACCACCATGCCCAGTTTATGTGGTGCTGGGGAAATGATCTCAGGGCCTTGAGCTTGCCAGGCAAGTGCTTTAAATTTTCTAAAATTTTCATGCATGGGCTGGAGGAATAGCTTAGTGGTTAAAGTGCTTGCCTACCAAGCGCTAAGTACCCCAGTTCAATTCCCCAGCATCACATAAGTAGGACACAGTGGGGCATGCCTTTGTAATCCCAGTACTTGGGAAGCTGAGGCAGGAGGACTGCTGTGAGTATGAGGCCAGCCTGAGCTCCATAGTGTGTTCAGGACCAACCTGGGCTGACCCTATCTCAAAAATAAATACATAAATAAATTTTAAAATATGAAATTTTTATGCAAGGGAACTAGAAAAGATAACAAACTTGAAAAAGAATAAAATTTGATGTGAAGACTCCCTTCCTAGCAGGACGAGACTGGCAATAAAGCCATGGTAATGTCAACCGTGAGGAGTGAAAGACCCGGAGATCCCTGAAACCAGCCAGGGAGCCCCAGGCCAGCCCGCCCACAGGGATGGGCTCAGCTGGCTTGGGGTTCAACTCCCCAGCACCAGAAGCAAAAGCACCGTGGTACAGTAAAAGCAGCGTCCCCTCCTTTCCTGTGAAGAGGAAGGTTGGACCCGAGGTGTCACATGTGCCGGGTAAGAGCTCTATCATTCAACATTCTTAGAAATTTTTTTTCTTTGGTATTGAGGATTGAACCCAGGGCCTTCATATTGAATTATATCCCCAGTCCTTTAAAAAAAAATAAATAATAAAAACAGGTTCTTATTAAATCACTAAATTGCCAAAGCTGGGCTTGACCTTGCAATTCTCCTGCCTCAGCCTCACAGAGTGCTGGGACTGCAGGTCTAGGCCACCAGGTTGGCAGTCTTAGAGAGATTAAACATGTATAAAGCTAAAGGGGGAAAAAAGCCCTTACCTACATCCTGCATTTTATACTAAAATTAATTCAAAATGGAACATGAAGTTTGTTTGTTTTGTTTTGTTTTGTTTTTGAGACAGGGTCTCAGGGTCTTGCTTTGTAGTCCAGGCTGGTCCTGAACTTGCTATGTAACCCAGGCTGGCTTCAAAATCACAGCAATCCTCCTGACTCAGCTTCCCAAATACTGAGATTACAGGTGCTCACCACCACACCAGCTTTTATGGTGTTGGGGAATCGAACCCAGGGCCTTGTGCTTTCTAGGCAAGTGCCCTAAGTGCTGAGCGGGGGCCCTCAGCCCTATTCATTTATTTTCTGTGATACTAGGAACTGAGCCAGAGCCTTTGCTCTAAGCTATGTTAAGGTATGTCTCCAGCCCTTTTTTTTGTTTTATTAAGACAGGGACTCACTAAGTCAATACATTGCCCAGGCTGGCCTCAATCCTGCTATCTTCCTGTTTCGGCCTCCCAGAGTGCTAGGATGGTAGACAAGCACCACCACGCCCAGCTTCAAACTTTTAAAATTAAAAACATGGAAAATGTTTCGTATGGCAGGTGATATGCAATAATTGCTCAGTACACATTAACCATTATTCTCTTTTTAATTGTTGTCATTATTTAACAGGAGAATTCCTCAGGACTGCTTGCCTGGCACAGTGTAAGTCTTAAGAGTGAGTAGCTGTTTGTTAAGCAAATAAATGCTTCAGGGAATGAATGACAGGTACAGGGGAAGGTGAACGGGCAAGAGAGCTGAAGATCTGTCACATATTTAAAAATCGATCCCAGAGGCTAGAGGAATAGCCACGCAGTTAAAACACCTGCCTAGAAAGCACATGGCCCTGAGTTTGATTCCCCAGCATCACCTAAGTCAGGTGTGGGACGCACGCCTCTAACATCAGCACTGGGGAGGCTGAGGCAGGATTGCCATGAATGAGACCAGCCTGGGTTACTTAGTGAGTTCTGGACCATGTGGAACTACAGAGCAAGACTTTCTCAAATACAACCCAAAACAAAACAAAAATCTATCCCAAGGGTGGCAGCCATCATGGGAATTTCATTCTCATGGGGAAACAGATACATATATGACTAAACATAGGGACTTGTAGGAATGACGCCTCTGAACTGAGGCTCTGAGGATAAATGAATAAAAAAGCTGAAGAATACAAGAAGGTTTGAGAATATAATGACAGATAGAGGAGAGTCCTAGGTGCATTTAAGTAGCATGGTCCCTGCTGGATGCTGTGACTGACACAGTGTCCTGGCTACTCGAGAGCTGGCACAGGGTCAGAACGTGAGTTCTTGGAGTCTTACGCCCATGAGTTCTAGATCAGCTACACAACCCAGGGAGACTATGTCTCAAACAAAACAAAATAGTGTGGTCCCTTATTCTGTAGGGACTGGGGTGCCGTTAAAGAGTACATGTAGCCACAACCTAGTGGCACAAGACTGTAATTTCAGCATCCTTCGAGGCAGAGGCAGGAGGTTTGCAAGTTCAAGCTCAGCCAGAGCAACTTAGGGACCTAATGAGAACTTGTTTTGAAATCAAAAATTAAAAACTGAGCTGGGGATGGTACAGCACAGTGTGAAGGTTTTCTACTCAATCCCTAGTACCACAGAAAAAGCAGTTAGGAAGAGCTAATCACAGTGACACTCCTACAACGCCATCTACTCAGGAGGTTGAGGCAGGAGGATCGCAAGTTTGAAGCCAGCTTGAAAATTTAATGAAAACCTGTCTAAAAAAAAAAAAGCTTGTGTAAGCAAGCCTCCGTGTCAGTTGAGGATGGATGCACACAGAAAAAGAGAAAATAAATAGTTTCCTGTTGGGAGATTACAGTGTGATTCTGTGTTGTAGGATTTACTGATCCAAACATATCGGCAGTAACACGGCCATGACCTACTGTTCTCTTGTCTAGATAGATTTTCTGGTGAATGTCAATCTCAAAAAAGAAGGAAATAAAAAAAATGAAGAATGAATTCTCCATTTCACTTAGATCTATCTGTAGACTGTCAACACAGCGTAGGGCTGGAGACAGCTCAGGGGTAGAACACACACCTCGTGCATGCCGGGCCTTGGGGTTGATGCTCACATGGAGAGGAGGATAAGAAGAATATTTAATGGAAATAAATTTATTGTACAGGTTCCTTCCTTCAAATATAATTTTTTTTTGAGACAAGGTCTCACTCTGTAGTCCAGACTGGTTCTGAATTCACCGTGGAGATCAGGCTGGTTTAGGCCTCACAGCAATCTTCCTGCCTCAGCCTTCTAAATGCTGAGATTACAGGTGTACATCACCAGGCCCTACTAATCTTTAAGTAGTGCTGGGGGCTGAACCCAGGGCCTTGGGCATGCTAGGCAAGCACTTTGATCACTGAGATCACTGAGATATGCCTCCAGCAACCCCCTTCTTTTCCTTTTTCTTTTTTTAGACAGGGTCTTGTTCTGTAGTCCAGGCTGGTTCTGAACTCACCATGTGACCAGGTGCCTCGGGCTGGCCTCACTCAGCCTCCTGGGTGTCACCATGCTCAGTGTTTTTCTATGTGGTGTCGGGGTATCGAACCCACAGCTTTGTACTTCTGGGTTAGTGTTTTAACCACTGAGCTACACCCTGAGCCCAAATATAATTCTTAACTTCCCCAAATAGATATAGTGCAGAAGAAAAATTTAATATATTAAATCTGAAAATCAGTGATTTCTATACAGAGCAATACAAAGAAATTCTGCAGTCTGCTGCCTTATATCCGGTTAAGGATGTTGCAATTTGGGGATTTGTACTTTATTTCTCTAGTGGGCCTATTTCCTGTTTCTAGGGTACTTCAGTTACCATGGAAACAGCAGCGGACACAACTTATTTCCTCTAGCTGGGCAGCTGACTCCACCCTCAGCTGTATCTCTCTTGCGTTTCTGGCGGGACTACTGCCCACGGGACACAGCTCAGTTCTCCTGTGCCTCTTCCCATTAAATTCTCTGTTTTCCTTGTCCAAATGTTCTCGCCCTGTCCTGGTGTTGCTCTTGAGAACGTGGCTAATTATGACTATTTGCCTCCCAAGTCCTACTCTGTGCAAAGTGTCTCCTACCTATGGGATTGGCTCTTGCAAAGATGGATCCATATTGATCGATCACTGGAATAGGGATGTCTTCGGTACCGCCATTTTGTTTCCTATGCCTTAGCTGTATAAGGAATTCTTTTTTCCTTGCAGTGCTGGGGACAGAATCCAGGGCCTCACACATGCTAGACAAACACTCTATCACTGAGCTTTATCCTCAGCTCTGATAGTACACTTCTGTGCACGAGAATACAGACAGCACAAAGCATAAGAATGCAGTAACTTGGCACCCCATGGTGACCCAAACATAGAATGTGCTTTGGATCTGGAATGCCCCCAGTCTCATGTATTTGGATGTCATGGATTGTCTAGGAACCATGTGCTGCTGGGGATTGGGGCCTGGTCTGCAGGGGTGGATTATGGGTACATGGTGGGCTAGAGGTGTGTGGCAGAACACAGGAGTGTGGTAGATTATAGATTCCAGGTGCGTGGATTGGATTCCGGACACATGGTGGGGGCTTAAACCTGAAAGGGGCAGAACACAGGCTGGACCCAGAGCGGGAGGATATCTGGGTAGGGACCTGGAAGGATATATGGTTCTTCCTGCTTTCCTTAGAGGACTTGGCTTGACTCGGCTTCCTGTTTGCAATGCTCTGAGGGGCTGCCACCACTCCCGCTTCTGCCATGTGCCTCCACTGTTGCTGATCGCCCATAGATTGACTGTAACTGTCTGAATTGAACTAAAATGAATCTTTTCCACCCCTAATTTGTGGATGTCGAGTACTTATTTAGTCATAGCAACAAAAAAGTAACTGAGACAACTTCTTTCTTTCTTTTTTATTTTTATTTTTGGTAATGGTGGTGGATCTGAGGGCCTTCACACTTAGATGCCTCTCCAGCCTCTTTTGGTTTTAATTTTGAGGCAGGGTCCTCCTGAGTCACTAAGTTGTCCAGACTGGGCTCAAACTTGGCGATCCTCCTGCTTTGGCCTCCCAGAGTGCTGGGATTACTGGTCTGTGCCTCCAGGCCCAGCAAGGATTAGGTCTTCTTAAAGCAAATACCGAGGATGTGGACTAGAAGGAGCAGTCCAAGTTTGAAAAGCTCATAAATAAACTTTGCATTAACTGTCCCCTGTGTCCGTCCTTCTTCCTAACGTAGTCACAGCTTGCGGAAGTATGATGACTTTCCCAGCTGGCCTTGTGGCGCAGTCCTATAATCCCAGCAGTCTGAGGAGCTGAGGCAGGAGGAGCCATGTTGGAGCTCAGCCTGGACAATTTAGAGACTTAGTCTCAAATAAACAAGAAAAATAGGCTGGGGATGTAGCTCGGTGTGAAGGCCCTGAATTTGATCGCCAGGCGCATGTGCGTGTGTGTGCACACACACACACATAGCTGGGAGCATAGTCCAGTAGTTAAAGTCATTACTTAACATGTATAAGGCCCTGGGCTCAATTCCCCAGCACCAGTAAGCTAGGTGTGGGGAGTGTACACCTATAATCTCAGCACTTGGGAGGCCGAGGCAGGAGGACTGCCTGAGTTTGAGGCCAGCCTGGGCTACATAGTGAACTCAGGAGCAGCCAGGACTACAGAAAGAGTCTTAAGATCCTGTCTTAAAGAAAAACAAAACAAAATAGTTTAATTGCTTTCCTAATGGGGCTAGAGGGAAGAGGCGATTCTCTGAGTGGACATTTTCCCCTGAAGCAACCAGGGAATCCAAGGTGACAGTTGACTGTGAGATGGGGAACATGTGAACTCTTTTTTCTTCCTGATAAACACCATCAACATGAAAATCAACCACAAAGCACCTGCTCGTCCTGAGTGTTGCTGAGAGCGAGTCCTACCAACACACCCCCTGCTGATGAGGAACCTGCAAGAGACAGCAGAAAGATTACACACGGATCTATAGTGACGGCTGTGTTTACATCCTATGTGTGAGCAGAGCGGAACTATTTTTAGAGTGGCATGTTCTGGCCAAGCAAGCTTAACATGAAAACACGAGCACTGTCCTGCTTCAGCAGACCCACCCAACTCCATGCCCTCTCTTTGAGAGTGGAACTGAAAACATTACTAGAGTGTAGTGCTTCATGTGAACATGACCAGCTTGGCTTTCTACAGTGGCCTGCTGTAGACATATAGCATTGGGCCTGGGGTCGCAGGCATGCAACCCTAGCACTGGAAGGTTGCGGCAGGAGGGTTGCAAACTCTCAAGGCTGAGGCCTGCCTGGATAACTTAGAAACTTAGTGAGACAGTGTCTCAAATAAAAAACAAAAAGGGGCTGGGGATGCAGCTCAAGTGAAGGCCCTGGGTTCGATCCCCAGTACCATTAACTAACCAACTAAATATCTTCTTCCCTAAAAGGTTAACTCTCTACCAAGACAGGATTGCTATTAGTCATCAGCTACCTGGGAACTCTGGGAAAAAGATCCTGCTGGATGGAGAAGTTAAACACTCAGGTGAGGATACTGTCTTTAATCTGTAAGTTTTGATGTATATAGGACTTTCCTATCTAGATAACAATGATGACAGTGTACAATAAAATTTGTAGAATCACTTGCCTCTACGCTAAATGTTCTGGAATGCTGCACATTGGAAGTGTTTATGTAAGGAGCGGGGTATAGCTCAGTGGTTAGACTACTTGCCTTGCAAGCACAAGGCCTTGGGTTCCACCTCCCACCTCCACATTAAAATTAGACAGGTGTGTTGGTGCAGGCTGGTAGTCCTTGTACTCAGAGGCTGAGGCAGGAGGATTGCTGTGAGTTCAAGGCCAGCCTGGGATACACAGTGAGCTCAGGACCATCTTGAACTATAGAGTGAAACCCTGTCTCAAAATAAATATTTTATGTATAAATAAGTAAAGGGTTTTTGGCAGGGGGAAGGGACAAAGTCTCACTGTGTAGTCCAGGCTGGTCCTGAACTCACTAGGTAGCCCAGCTGGCCTGGAACACAAGGCAATCCTCCTGCCTCAGCCTCCCAAATGCTGGGATTATATGCATATGTCACCATGCCCAGTTTATACAGTGCTAGAGTTGAACACAGGGCCTTACGCTTGCTAGGCAAGCATTTTAAACGCCAAGCTATGCTTCCAGCCCTTCATGTAGAATTTTTATGTATTTTCCTATCACTTTCTGTTATTTGCTCCCAGTTCTCTTTGCTCTTGGAATAGAGTTTACTTTTACAGGGCTAGAGGAATGGCTCAGCCATTAAGGCATTTGCCTAGCAAGTACTAAGTACCAGAGTTTGATTCCCCAGCACCACATAAGCTGGGCATTATGGCACATGCCTGTAGTCTCAGCACTCGAGAGACTGAGGCAGGAGGATTGTCGTGATTCCAAGGCCAGACTACACAGTGAGTTCAGGACCAGCCTAAGCTACAGAGTGAGACCCTGTCTTAAAAAAAAAAAAAAGTTTACTGTTACAAACTGTCTTACTTACTTAAACTGGTAGATGGTAATTGTTCCATTATCCCCCCACTTCCTCAATTATTAAGTGACTTTTGCAATCGCTGCCTATAGATCATAGTCTTAAGGAATGCTGGGACTTGAGCTTGGCCTGGCCAATGCAGATTGTTCAGATAAAAGCAAAGTGAGTCTGTTAGAATCTGCCCTGGACTGGGCCTGGTGACAATAGCCTTCATCCCAGATCTCTAAAAGGCTGAGGCAAGAGAATGGCAAGTTCAAGCCCAGACAGGGTGACTTAGTGAGATTCTGTCTCAGAATCAAAGATAAAAATGGGCTGGGGATGTCGCTCAGTGTGAAAGCCCTGGGTTGGATCTCTAGTGCAGAAAGAGAGAGAGAGAGAGAGAGAGAGAGAGAGAGAGAGAGAGAGAGAGAGAGAGAGAGGTAGTTTTCAGAGTGATCAGGAAAGAGTTCTCTTGAATTTAATGTTATAAAAACCGAGTGAAACTGAGTAGTTCCCTGACCCCGTCTCGCTACCACATGAAGCGTTTGGCCGAAGGGAACCAGCTGAGAGACGGAGAGAGACAGGTCTGACTGCATCCCATGAGCACCTCACTCCTGGGCTTCACAGTTTTCTATGAGTTCCCCTACAAACCCACACCTCTGCTGGGTGTTCATATTTTTGTGTTGTTTAAACTAGTTTAAGTTAGGTTGCTGTCATTTCTAACTAAAACCAAAAACATTGATAAACTTCACATCAACACTGCTCAGAGGGTTTTTTCTTCAATATTTTTATTTTTATTTTTTGAGACAGGATCTCGCTCTGTAGTCTAGATTGGTCCTAAACTCACTGTGGAGCCCAGGCTGGCCTCATACTCACAACATCCTATTGCCTCAGCCTCCTGAGTATTGGGATTACAGGTGTGTGTGTACAACCAGGGCCAGGTTCTTCCTCTTCTTCCTCTTCTTCTTCTTCTTCTTCTTCTTCTTCTTCTTCTTTTTCTTTTTCTTCTTTTTGCTCTGTAGCCCAGGCTGGTCCTGAACTCAGAGCGATCCTCCTACCTGAGGCTCCCCGGTGCTGGGATTATAGGCGTGTACCACCACACCTGGCTCCCCAGGCCAGTTTTATGTGGTGGTGGGAAATCAAACATCAAATCAGGACCTTGCTCTCGCTAGGCAAGTGCTCCAGTCGCTGTGCTGTTTCTCCCACCTCCGATTGCTATCATCTCGATTCTGAGTGTTCCCCAAAGGCCTGTGTGCAATAGCCTTGGTTCCTAATTTGATGCTCTTGAGAACTGGTGGAGGTGGGGTGGGCATAGCTCAGGGGTTATAATGTTTGCCTCATCATGCATGAAGTCCTGGGTTCAATTCCCCAGCACCACATAAAAATTACCCAGGTGGGGCTGTAGGAATGGCGCAGTGGAACCCTTACCTAGCAAGGACAAGGCCTGAATTCAATTCCTGAGCACCACATAAACTGGGTGTGGTCATGCAGGCCTATAATCCACCGCTCAGGAGGCTGAAACAGGAGGATTGCCACAAGTTTGAGGCCTGTCTGGCCTACATAGTGAGTTTAGGACCAGCCTGAACTATAGAGTAAGACTGGGTCTTGAAAAAAAAAAAAACTGCTAGAAATTTTAAGAAATGGGGCCTAACGTGAGAACTTCAATTCTTTAAAGAGGATTGTGGGAACCCAGTCCTTTCCACTCTTTTTTTCTTTTTGTTGTTCTTTTAGATAGGGTCTCCGGGTCTTTTAGACAGGGTCTGAGTGCAGAGATTACAGAAGTGAGCCACAGTACCCAATTTTTGTCATGCTAGGAAACTGAACCCAGGGCTTTTCACTTGCTAGGCAAGTGCTTTAACTGCTGAGCCACACCCACAGTACCTCCTCCTTTTTTTTTGCCAGGAAGTGAGAAGTCGCAGTTCTTTTCTGCCACACACCGCTGCCTTGATCTGCTCAAGCCCCAGCCGGTGGAGCCACTCTATCACAGGCGGAAACTTAGCAATCAGGTATGGGTTCTTTTGCTTGATTCTGATAGTAACGACAATTTGGCAAGGTGAAGCTCTCTGTCAGTGGTTCCAGGCTTTGAGTGTCCACAGCCCTCAGCCCTTCGTGTTACACCTGTGCGCCCTGACGCTACTGCTGGTGGCTGAACTTTGCTACGCCAGCTGCCACCAGTCAAACCCACCAGTGACAGAGACCATTCTGTTGGCTGCCAGTCGCCAGGCTCTGCTGTGGATCGGGTGGGTCTCTGGAGTTCTTCAGAGCTAATAACCCCCAGAGTTTATAGCTCTTGTTAAACTGATTGCTCTGTCTACCCTACTTAGGATAAGAATCCCGAGTAGATTTATTGTTCCTCTGGGCCCTTACTATTACAGAACTAAGTCAGAAAAATATTTATAGGGCCACTAGGGCTAAGCTTTATTTTTACAAGGCATGTATCGTACCATAGGTGGGCGTCACATAAAAAGATACCCTGCTACACCGACCTCAAAAATTTGCAGGAAGTGTTGACTGTACACCAGCAGCAGGCTGGTAATTAGCCCCAATTCAAGCTTATCGATTGGTCCAAATTTAAAGCCTGTGATTGGTCCAAATTCTAGCCTACCGATTGGCCCAAATTCTAGCTTGTCCATTGGTCCAAATTGGTATATAATACAAGCCTTCTGATCCCACCCTATTGATTGGTCCAAACTCAATACTGATCCTTGGTTCAAAAACAAGCCCACTCTAATCAGAGTAAGCACCTCCCAGATAGATGGTAGGCATTTAGGGACGCTGCAGTTGTCAGAGGGCTAGTAGGCAGAAACTAGCAGCTGCTAGTTGTGTCCCCCGATCCCAAATGGCAAGTCAAAAATTGAGAAGCTTCCGAAGGGTTGCAGCCTCCTGGGGTCTGGGGACATGGCGGTGTTAGTAACGGGCCCAGTGCTCTTCCTGGTCTCTCTACCGTGGAGGTTCCCCTATATTTCTTTAGCCAGGTGGCAGCAGTGTCTGGAGTAGCGGAAGTAGGGCAGGGCTCGCAGCCAAGCCACACCTGTGGGAGTAGCCTGGAGAGTGGCTGCAAGGTAACGGGAGAGGACACGGGGCCTCCAATCCCAGTCCACCCTCAGGGGTATCTCAGTCTATAAAACTAGCTGGGCCCAGAGGCACAGGCCTATAATCCCAGCACTCTGGCAAGCAGAGGCAAGAGGATCGCGAGATCGAGCCCAGGCTGAGCTATTTTTTCTCAAAATAAAAAATAGAGGCTGGAGGAGTAGCACAGTGGTTAAAGGTGCTTTCCTAGCAAGTACAAGACCCTGGGTTCGATTCCCCACAACACGTAAACTGGGTATAGCAGCGCATGCCCATAATCCCAGCACTAAAGAGGCTGAGGCAGGAGGATTGCTGTGTGTTCAAGGCCAGTCTGGGCTTCATAGCGAGATCAGGACCTACTTGACCTACAGAGTGAGATCCTGCCTCAATAAATAAATAATAGCCTAGAGAGGAGGCCCTGGGTTTGATCCTCAGTACCGCAAAAATTTGTAAAACCAATATTAATATTCCTGTTACTCAGAATGATTGACGCAAAGTTTCTGAGGTAGCTATCCATCACTACAACGAATACCTAAGATAAATCAACTCACAAGGTTGCCTTGGGCTCACAGTTTTGAGACGGAGAAGTGCCTGCCTTTCCCCTTTCTCCTCTGAGGCCAGAGCAGGGCATGGAGTGGCCATCAGCGGTCCCTCTTCTCCCCTTCTCTCCCAGGGCTCCTCAGTGTCCTCCTGCCACCCCTAAGGTGACCATGTGGCTACTCCCCAGGCTGCTCTGACAGAGGTGCTGCTCAGCCGTCAATGGTGGGTCCCCTCCCCCAGTCCTGCCTCCTCGGAGAGTGGTGCCTCCTGGAAGCAGCAGTGGGGAAATGAACCCTAACACGGCAGAGATCCAGAGCGATCAGGTCCCATCATTAACATCCCCAAACCCCAGTTGGCTGTGATGAATGCGGCTAGGCCTCTTGGAGGTCCCCCAGTTTCAGCCTCCCATTTTTCAGAAGGACACAACAGCCATCAATCAAACAGCTCACTCCCACTGCTCCCCCAAACTGCTGTCATGACAACAGCTAGTTTGTGATTTCTATCTGAAGGGAGCAAAAGAACCCTCAACCAATTGGTGACAGTCTGATTGCTTGGTAGCCTGCAAATCAGTGCAGTTCGGTTGCTGTGACTGTCTGGGATTAGGTAACCTAGTTCACAAATGTACCACTAGTGGGTGTGGTGATGCATACCTGTAATTCCAGCACTCTGGGAGGCTGAGGCAGGAGAAATTTCAAATTGAAGCCCAGCCTAGGCAACTTAATGTCTTACTGAGACCCTGTCTCAAAATCAAAAATAAAAAATGGACAGGGGATGTAGATCAGCATGAATACCTTGGGCTCAATCTCCAGTACCAATAATAATAACAACAACAAAGTATTACTGAGGTCATTAAGTCATTAAGACCACATAAATGCCATTCACAAGTGAGTCACATGGAATACTATGTATTTTTTTTTCCTGCCAAACTTTTTGCTCCCAAGAAGTTAGTACTAGAACATTTTTTGGTGCCTGAATTTTGACTTCAGTCCATCACTGAGATCAGGTATGGAATTTTACATTTATTGTGCCATGTCAAGTGTTCAGAAAAAAATTTTTTTAAAAAAAAACAATGTGTCCGATGTTGGCGCATTTTGGATTCTGGGTTTTCAGAGTAGATATTCAACTAATACTGTCTTTATAGTAAGGAGACCCCTCCCAGGACTAGATGTCACATTTATGGTCAGGTCTCTTCAGTTTGATTCAATCTGGACAGTTCCTTGGGGTTTCTTTGACTTTCATGACACTGGCAATAATTTTTTACAGGCTGGTAATTATGGAGAATGTCCCTCATTTTGAGTTTCCTCATGACTGAGTCCAGATTATGCGTTTTGAGGGGAAGCCAGGAAAAATACAAACAGTCCTATGTCCTCACTGTCCCCTGTCAACTGGTGCCTGATTATAATTGGTCCCATTATTGGCAAGGGTAATTTTGACCACTTGATTAAAGAGGTGCCTGCTAGATTTTTCCACTGTAAAATTGTTCTTTTGCCCTTTGTGGTTAGTATTTTGTGGAGAGGTGCTTGGAGGCGATGTGTATAGTTTGTTCTTCATCAAACCTTTACTCTCTGCTGTCAGTTTTCTTTGAAAAAATTTTTTAAAAAATGGCCTTGCTCTGTAGTCTAGGCAGGGCTCAACTCACAGCAATCCTGCCTCAGTCTCCCGAGTGCTGGGTTGATACGCTTGCACCACCATGTCCAGCTGGTGCTGGGAGATCGAAGCCAGGGCGCTGCACAGGGCAAGCACTTTATCACGGAGCTACAGCCCCGGGCCCTCGTCCCTGATCACTGTCACTACGATGGCTGCCTCCTCATGATTTCCCAACTTTGTAATTTTCTCTAAACTTATTAGTTGTCATCTTACTGGGAAGAAAAACCTTCTCTTCTCCTTATTTAATCATTTATTTTTAATAAACTCTTTTGGTAATTGGTGAGTGTGTGTGTGTGTGTGTTTGTGTGTGTGTGTGTCTGTCTGTCTGTCTGTCTGTCTGTGTCTGTGTCTGTCTGTGTCTGTGTGTGTGGTACTCGGGATCAAGCCCAGGGCCTCCACACTGAGTTACATCGTCAGCCCATTTTTTTAGATTTTTGAGACAGGGTCTCACTAAGTCCCTAAATTGCCCAGCCTAGACTTCAGCTTGGGATCCTCCTGCCTCTGCCTCCTAGAGTGCCGGGATTATAAGATCTCACTGGCAATTTTTAATGTTGATTATTTGTATTAGAATGGATATGTAGGGTGGGGGAGTAGCCCTGTGGTTAGATCACTTGCCTAGTGATTAGCTGAAAGTGGTGGTGCATGCTTATCATCCCACCACTAACAGGTTGAGGTAGGAGAACTGCTGTGAGTTAGAGGCCAGCCTGGGCTCCATAGTGAGTTCAGGGCCAGTACGAACTACAGAGTGAGATCCTGTCTCAAAAAAGCAAAAAAGGCTGGAGGAATGGCACAACAGTTAAAGCGCTTGTCCTGCACCGCATAAAGCAAGGTGTGTTGGCACACACCCATCATCCTAGCAGTCAGGAGGCTGAGGCAGGAGGATTGCCATGAGTTTGAGGCCAGTCTGGCCTGCATAGTGAGTTTGGAATTAGCCTGGACTATAGAGCCTCAAAAAAAAAAAAAAAAAAAAAAAAAAAAAAAAAAACAAAAAAACTATCTTCCACCAACTGCAAAACAAGTACTAACCATGCTGATCCTGGGAAGAAGGTCTCTAACTGAACCAGTCCCTGGTGTCAAGAAGGTTGAGGACCCTGCAGTTTGTAACCAATGTCCTGTTTCTGCCGCTTCCGCCACCTCCCTGAGGGTGGCCCTGCCTCACCTGGCTCTGAGATCCCACCTGCAAACACGTGTTCCTCTCCTCCCCGGGTCTCTGTGGTCCTGTGTTGAGCCCCGTCGCCTGCTTGGGGGCCACTGTCACAGGAAGCCCCTCAGGGATGCCCTCTCCCCTCAGCTTGGGCTCCAGTGTACCACAGTGGCTGTGGGGAAGGCCTCTCACTCTCACAGGCTCTGACCTCTGGAGCAGCGTGATCACACTGTCCCCCAGACACTTACCCTCTGCACCCTGTTCGGGCTTTGGCACCTCCCTGGGGCTATTTTCACCCCCTTCCCTTCCACTCTCAGGGGCCCTCTTCCTTGGATTGTATAGCTTGCTGCTCTTTTGGTTTGGTTTGGCTTGGTCTGTTTTGGGCTTTTTTGTGATACCAGAGTTCCAACCCCGGGCCTTCACATTGAGCTACATCCCCAACCCGTTTTTGATTTCCGATTTTGAGACCGGGTCTCAGTCAGTTGCTAAGTTGCCCACGCTGGGCCCAAGCTTGCCGTCCACCTTCCTCGGCCTCCCGGAGCACCGGGTTCGCAGCTTCCTGCTCCTCGCACCCCTGCAGTTGCACTCTGCGCCTCACTTGAGCCCAGCCACAGTGAGGACGTCGCCTCCCCCCATGTAGTCGCTCGTGCTCCGCTCCCGGGGCCACTGTCGCCACGAGTACCCCCCCCACCCCCACCTCAGCAGCCCTTCCTGTCCTTCTCGGGCTCTGATCACCTGCACAGAAACGTCACTCTTATTTAGGCTTTTAGACTAAATTAGCCTAGAGAAAGGGAAGGAAGGAAGACCGGAAATAGGTTTTGCTTCATCGGCTCTAAGTACCCTTTCTCTGTCTCGGTCTCCTTCACGGAGGAAGACTTCCTCAGACACCTAGTGATTTTCCACTCTCCCGGTGCGGACGTGTGTCCAGGGAGAGGGCTGCTTATCTTTGGACCCTTTTTTGACCTGGCCAAAGGGCTGCATGGAGAAATGCCCCAGGGATGGACTGGGGGCACAGCTAGGCGGGTTAGAGCGCTTTGTCTACTGTGCGCCAGACCTTGGGTTCCACTCCCCAACACCATATAAAAATTAGCTGGGTTGGGGTTGTGCCCCTGCAATCTCAGGAGGCTGACACAGGAGGATTACCATGAGTTCGAGACCAGCCTGGACTACAAAGAGAGACCCTGTCTCAGAAAGGGGGTGAGGGTGGGGCGGGAGAGGCCAAGCCCAGTGCGCAGGCCTGTCATCCCAGCACCTTGGGGGTCTGAGGCAGAAGAATCCCAAGTTCCAGCCCAGCCTGCACAACTTTTTTTGTTTGTTTTTTTTGTTTGTTTTTTTTTTTTTTTTTTTTTTTTTTTTTTTTTTTTTTTTTTTTGGTTTTTTTTTTTTTTGAGGCAGTCTTACTCTAGACCAGGCTGGTCCTGAAATCATTATATAGCCCAGGATGGCCTTCAATTTTACAGGAATTCTCCTGCCTCAGCCTCTTGAGTACTCATATTGCAGGCATGCACCATCATGCCTAGTTTATATGGTGCTGGGGAATTGAACTTAGGGCCTTGCGCTAGCTAGGCAAGCACTCTAACTGCTGTGCTATTCCTCCCTAAATGTCTTTTGAATAGTTCCTTTCCTTCAACTTCTGTGAGGTTTTGGAAAAAGTGGAATTAAGTACATGTTCAGCCTCCCATCTGCCCCTGGAATTCTAGTGTCAACTTTCAGTTGCCTCCCTGCTTCTGTAACTAGCAGCAGGTCATAGTCCCAAAGGTCATTTTTACAAATATCTGTACTCTTTTTAATCCTTTATCCTTTTACTTCATTATATGTTTTTCTATTTAGTTCTAACTTTTTTTTTTTGAGACAGGGTCTTGCTCGCAGCCTAGGCTGGTCCTGAACTCACTATGGAGCCCAGGCTGGCCTTGTACTCACGGCATTCCTCCTACCTCAGCCTCCTGAGTGCTGGGATTACAGGTGTGCACCACCATGCCTGGCTTATGTGGTGCTGGGGAATCGAACTCAGGTACTTAGCACTTGATGTAGTGCTTACAAGGCAAGCACTTTAAGCCCTTCCTTACTGGCTTAGGGTCTTACTCTGTCATTCAGGTTGGACCTGAACTCATTATGGAGCTCATGCTGGCTTCAAACACACTGATAACTTCCTGCTTCAGCCTCCCAAGTGCTGGGATTGACCAATGCCCAGCTAATTTTTGTGCGATTCTGGGGAATCAAAGCCAGGGCTTTGTTCATGCTAGGCAAGTGCTTTAACCACTGACCTACACCCCACAGCCTCGGAACCTAGGGCTTTTACACTGAGCTGTATTCCCAGTCTCTTTTCGTTGTTTACCTATTTATTTAGTATATTAGTTAGTTTTTGGTTTTGATTGAGACAGGGTCTCACCAAACTGCTAACTTACTGAGGCTGGGCTCAAACTTGGGATCCTACTGCCTCAGCCTCCTAGAGTGCCATGATGACAGGCCTATGCCACCAGGCTTGGCTCTGAGCTTGGGTGGAGTTTGCAGTCCCCTTGCATCAGCCTCCCTCCGAACGCTGAGATTTTGGGCTGGAGGAACAGCATAAGTGTTAGACTCCTTGTCTAATAAGCATAGGGCCCTGAGCTCTATTCCCCAGCACCACATGGCTGGGTGTGTGGCATATGCCTGTTGATCCCAGCACTCAGGAGGTCAGCCCAGCCTGGACTACAGAGTGAGACCCTGTTTCAAACAAAACAAAACAAACCCCACAATGCTGAGGTTTTGCAGGCATGTGACAGTCTGCCCACCATGCTGTGAGTCGTGGTTTTCAATGCGAAATGAATGCTTCCAGAAGCCATGTGACATTAAAGCCTTTGTGTCCCCACTGCGCCTTGTATTACATTCCTTTCTACCTTATGCCTGAGGCATCTGCCTTGGTGACTTTCCGTTGCCACTGGGTAGAGTACAAACTCACTGACCTCCAGGTCCTTGCTGATCTGCTGCTCCCTGCTTCCCGCCCTCCAGCCAGCCTGAACCTGGCTTACTTTAGGTGTTCCACACCCATCTTGCCCTGAGACTTTCTAATGTCTCAATCTCCTCCCCCTGCCACTTGACCGGCTAATTTTGACTCACCCTTCATGTCTCAGATGAGACACTGTCTCCTTGGGAAGCCGGGTGGGTTACAAGCCCCTCCTGCAGGTGCTTTGTGTGAGTCCCTACCTCCTGTAATAGCACACAATAGTATAAGTTGCTTATTGTTTCTTTTCTTTCTTTCTTTCTTTTCAAATAGGATAGTTTTATTTTGAAAACAAGGACAGAGGGATTAAAAATTTCCACTAACGAGAAGGGGTCCCCAAGAGTGTTGCCCTGTTTTGTTACTATATTTCTAGAATTTACCTCAGTATCTGACACCTAGGAGACTCAATGGAAAATTTAAATTAAGCCTGCTGTGGTGGGGCCCTCTGGAAGGCTGTGACAGGAGGAGGACAAGCTGGAGCACAGCTGGGGCAATTTGCCAATTTAGCAAACCCTGTCTCAAAATAAAAAGTAAAAGTGGTTTGGGGTGTAGCTCAGTGTCAAAGCCAGGGAGCACAGGCACCAGTAGCACCATAAATAAATTAATGTATAAAAGAGTCTAGGGCTGGGGCATAGCTTTGCGGTTAGAGTGCTTGTAGTTGGCTTTATTGGTCCTAGAAGAAGGCAGCGCTTCATTCCATAAGGTAGAATGCCTTCCAAAGATCTGAGCAGAGAGATTGATTTTATAGACAGAGGTCTGAAAAAAGCAGAAACAAAAAAGAATGAATTGGTCATTTTGAAGATACTTTTCTTGTAAGGGGAGATGGAACAAGAGAGAAATCACAGATTGGCTAACTTCGGGTTACCTCAGGTTGCTTTCTGACATGATTGAAACAGCAGGGGCTGCACAGTCACTGATGGACACTGGCCCCCTGAGGAGGCACGCCGTTTCTCTTTCCTTATTTCTCATAATTGAGTGTCGGTTCGGTGAGACTTAGATACTTATTAAGGTTGCCTGTATTTTGATTTTTAGTCTGGCCTGTTGGCACAAAAGTTTAGTCCAAAACAACAGTGTCCTAGGATGTTTATCTTATCATCATAAAAATTGTAAATTGGGAACCCAAATCTGGGGCTGTGTGACTTGGTGGGTGTTGATACACTTAAGTACCTGGGGACTCTAGAGGGACGGGGGGGGGGGGGGGGGGGGGGCGGAGATAATTTTCTTTCTTTCTTTCTTTCTTTTTTTGAGACAGGGTTTCACTATGTAGCTAGTCCAGGCTGGCCTCAAACCCACAGCAATCTTCCTGCCTCAGCCTCCTGATTGCTGGGATTACTAAAGTGGGCCACCATGCCTGATTTATTATGTAGTGCTGGAGAATTGAACTCAGGTACTTAGTACTTGCTAGGCAAGTGCTTTAACCGCTTAGCTATTCGTCCAGCCCAGGGGGGAGGTAACTTTGAAAGGAGGAAAGAACCAGGGAAGGAAGAGGGGGGGTCCTGGGAGCCAAAAGAGGAAAATAGGGAGTAAAAATGAGTATTCAACAATGTCAAAGTCTGGCCCAGTGACACACGCCTGTAGTTCCAGCACTCTGGGAGGCTGAGGCAGGTGGATCATAAGTTAGAGCCCAAACAGGGCAATTTAGTGACTTACAAGACCCTGTCTCAAAATTTAAAATAAAATTGGGTTTGGGATATACTCAGTGTGAAAGCCATGGGCTTGATCCCTAGTACCACAAAGTAGCAACAACAACACCTAGCGCTGGAGAGTAATGAGTACTTTGTAAAACCCCTCAGAGGCTAGTGGTGTGGCTCAGTGGTTAAAGCCCTTGCCTAGCATGTACAAGGTTATGGGTTCAACTCCCCAGCACCACATAAACTGGATTGCAGATCTAGAGGAGTGGCACAGCCCTTAAAGCACGTTACTAGCAATCACAAAGCCCTGAGTTCTGTTCACCAGCACAACAAAAAACCAGGAGTGGTGGTGCACATCTGTAATCCCAGCACTCAGGAGTCTGAGGCAGGATTGCTGTGAGGCCAGGGCCAGGCTGGTCTACACAGAGAGTTCAGACCAGCACAGTGAGACCCTGGAGACCCTGGCTCAAAAGAAAAAGGCACTATGCTCTTGCATAAAGGTTACTTAATACGGACAACAGTAGCCTATGTTTACCAAAAATGGTAGTGAATTCAGTGAGGCAACACGGTGCTATCTTTTAAGGTCAGCAGAGGTCAAAGCCTGGACTACAAAGTGAGACGCTGTCCCAAAAGAAAAACAATCAAAAGTCAAAACTGGGCTGGGAACGTAGCTCAGCCTGAAAGCCCTGGGCTTGATCCCCAGTGCCACAAAAAATAAAGGGAAGAAAGTAAGCTTAAGGGTAGATGGCCTCAGTCAGAGACGTGATGCTTTATCCTACAGGACAGGGACACACAGAAGTCAGCGGGAGGGAGGTGGAGAGTTTCTATCATGCCTATGAAATGCCTTTGATTTTTAAGGTGGGCTTATGGATAGAAAAACAGAGTTGGGGACATGGGGTATAGCTCAGAGGTTAGAATGCTTGCCTAAAGTGCAGGAGGTCCTGCACCACATAAAAATTAGCTGGGCATGGCAGTGCACACCTGTAATCCCAGTGCTGGGGAAGCCGAGGCGGGAGGATTGTCATGAGTTTGAGGCCAGCCTAGGCTACATAGTGAGCTGAGAACCCACCTAGACTCCAGAACAAGAGCCTACATCCAAAAAAGAACAGAATTGAGATGGGCACAGTGACACAGGCCTGTAATCCCCTCACTCTGAGAGACCAAGGCAGGAGGGTCACAAATTGGAGCCTAACCTGGACAATTTAGCAATTTAGCAAGACCCGACTCAAAACTTAAAAAAATAAATAAATATAGGCTAGGATGTAATGTAGTGTGAAGACTCTGGGCTCAATCCTTATTGTCACCTCCCCACCCCCACCCCCCCGCCATGCACACACACTGTGTGGGAAATCATTATCCTTCGAGCACAATGGCTTTCTGTCTTGGCTGCAAATTAGAATCATGTGTGGAGATTGATGCTGGTCCGGCACCCTAGACCCAAGAATTCTGATTGAATTCCTCTAGGGGAGGAGCCAGGAACTAGGTTTTCAAGTGTGCCTCGGTGGGCTCTGATGAGCACTGTGAGGAGACTCTTCAGTAGGAGTCCTGTGGGGCTGAAGAGGGACCTCAGCCAAGTGCAGGAGCGGGAACTTGCTGGCAGCAACATGGGTAGTGCATGGAGCAGAGAATGTGAGAGGCGATGTGGTGCCAATCTGCTAAGGTTGGCCGAGCACACAGGTGAGGGCCTAGGAGGTTAAGATGCTGGAAGATGCAATCGAATGGGCCTACCACAGGTTATAATCTGATAGACTAAGGCACATCAAGTATTTTTATGAGTGAGCCACAAAAAAATATGTATAAGGTGAGAATGAAATTGTAAAATGGTGGCCATCATGAGGACTAGAGAAGAAAGAGGGTTCCAGCTGAAACAGCAATGTCTTATGTCTTGTAAAAATTTAGGTAATATAATAACATGCTAAGTTACAATAAAGCTTTTAGGTAACTATCACATTTAAAAAAAAAAAACAGCTGGGTGTGTTGGCACGTGCCTGTAAGCCCAGCAGCTGGGAGTCCAAGGCAAGATCACACTCAAGTCCTGCTTGGGCAGCTTAATCACACTGACACCCTCTATTAGTCTGGGTTCTTACAAAAGGCAGAATTGACAGAAATTATAAAAAAAAAAGGATCTGTTTGGAAGGCTCACAAGTCTGAGGACAGAGATATTCCAAGATGGCTGCCTACATGTGTGAGAGCTGGAGGGTTCAATGGCTGCCCAGCCCCGAAGTAGGACACCATCGGGGCCTGCAGGACAGGTGGTGAGAGTCTGCTGTGGATCTCGGTTGCTCATAGAACAGTGGCAAAGACTGGAGACTAAAGATTGTTGACTGAAGGTCATGGAGGGGCACAGATGAGACTGGGGTGAATGTGTGGTGTGTAGCAAGTTGGTATCAATTTCAAAGACAGGAGCTTTCCCAGAGGAAGAAGCTGTAACAATCTTTCTTCTTCCTTCCTTTTATACAGTTTGAGTTCCCAGCTGGGCCTCCCACATGTAGGTGGGTGTTCTTCCCTCATTCTCTGGTCCACAAATTACACTCTAATCCAGGCTGGTTCCCAATTGCCTAATCTAGGTGTGATTCCTAAACACTAATTCAGGTGTGGCTCCAGATTGCCTCAAATTGACATAATCTCTCCAATGGTCACAGACACTGTCGCAGATTTCTAAAAAGTTTAAAGAGTGCTGGAGATATACCTCAGCACAAAGGCCTTGATCTCAAAAATAAATATAAATACAGCAGCAGTATTAATTTTTCTGAGTGCTGTGTGTCAACCACTGAGATAAGTGATTTATACAAATTCTCACCCTTCCACATGTAGGTCCCTCATTTTATAAACGTGGAAATTGGGACTCTGAAGTAAAAAAACTTTTCCAGGTTTATGGCGTTAACTGATAAAACTGAAATTTGAACCCAGACCTGTGGTTCTAGGCCCTGAGCTCTGATTGGATGGGCACACAGGGGGACAGTAGGAAGGTAAGGGCCTGTGGTTAATGTGTCAGCTAGGCTTTTCTTTCTTTCTTTTGTGTGTGTGTATGTGTCTGGTCCTGAGGATTGAACATAGAGCTTTCATACTGAGCTACATCCCCAGCACTTTTTTATTTTTATTTTGAGACAGAGTCTCACTAATTTGCTCAGGCTAGACTTGAATTTGTAATCCTCCTGCCTCAGAATGCCAGGATTACATAGCTGCACAAAGAGGCTGTAGCTTTCTGCTGGGCTTTTCCTGGGATTTCAAGAGACTCAGAGGAAGAAAGATGAAAGGATTTTTAACAGAAGAAAAAGGCTAGGGTATGCGTCCTGTAGGAGAGCAGAACAGTGAAAGTGTTGGGTGAGGCCGATCAGGAAATCAGCTTGGGCGGCCATCTCAGTTTGCCAATGGAATGCAGAGTAGATGGTAAAAAAGGAATGAGAAACAATGAGGGGGATTATTTAGGGACTGGATAACATGATTAAAAAGTAGAGATGAAAAGCTAGAAGGTCACTGAAGAGATCTCTGGACTCCAGTGCTTAAGTCTTTGTTTCCTGTCCTGTCCTGATAGCTGCAGGTAATTAACACACCATTGTTCTCAGGAGGGAAAATGTTCATTTCTGAGATTAGAGTTCTGTTTTAGTTATTTTATTTTTTAGAGTACTGAGAATTGAACCCAGGGCTGTTGTACTGAGCTACATTCCCAGCCTGTCTTATATTTATACTTCAAGAGAAGGTCTCAACAAATACTAAATTGACCAGATCTTCCTCCTTTGGCTTTCCAGAGTACTGGGGTTATAAGGCCTATACTACCAGGCCCAGTAAGAGTTTTATACTTTTTTCTTTCTCTTTTTCTCTTTGTTTGTTTTGTTTTTTTGAGACAGGGTCTTGTTCCGTAGTACAGGCTAGTCCTGAACTCACTATGTAGCCCAAGCTGAACTCAATGCAATTCTCCTGCCTCAACCCCCGGAGTGCTGTGAACCACCACACCCAGATATTATGTGGTTCTGAGGGACTGAACGCAGGGCCTCACACATCCTAGACAAGCACTCTACTCACTGAGCTGCACCCCTACAACCTGAGCCCCAATGGCTCTATGTAGCCCAGGCTGGCCTTGAACACATGGCAATCCTCCTGCCTCAGTTTTCTAAGTGCTGGAATACAGGTGTGTATGCCACCACCCATGCTGAGGAATTGAAATCAGGGCCTTTGGCTTGCGAGGCAAGAGTTCTAACTGCTGTACTATTCCTCCAGCCCTCCCAACTCCCCAAGAGTTCTGTTTTCAAGGGCCAGTATACAAACTGTGTGGATTGACTGGTGGTGAAAAATCAGGCCAAGGAGGGCACTGATCGTGATTGTTTGGGTTCGTGTTGCTTCTCTTGAAAAGCAGCTTATTCGGAAACAAAATCTTATCACAGGGCCTTGGGTACAAAGGGGACGTGATACACCAAATCCCACAGCAATTCAACAAGATTCTAATATGGCTCGTCAGCAACTGTCCCAGCACAGACTTGGAAAGTACCAAAAGGGGACCAAGGCATTTGAAAGGAATACAGTATCCGTTCTTTCTTGATCTGAGTAGACAGGGATAAATTTAAGCCTGAAGGACTAGTTTGCAAACGTCAGTATCTTCCCAGTCAACCATTATTTTCACATTAGTAAGTAAAATTGCCAGTGCACAGTAATCTTAGAAGAACTGAGGAGGCAAATGGATGGCAGAATTCTGCGAATCATGACTAGGATGTCCATAACGCTGAGAGCTGCCTCCAGGAGACACCCGGATGCTGAGCTGGCTGGCTGCAGTGAGGGGAAGGTGACTGAACTGCAAACTGCACCTGGCAGTTTGGGGAAAACAGGTTTAACTCGCCCACCACCCTGCTTGTTTGTACTGTTGCTTCCCTACTTTACTATTTGAGTTTACTCTAAAAGTGGAACATTTATTCTAGCAAACGTGCCTGGTACGTGGGGCCGGGAGCATAGTTTGGTGGTTAGAGTGCATGCCTAGCATGCAGAAGGCCCTGGGTTCAATTGCCCAGCACCACGTAAACCAAGTGTGGTGGTACACACCTGTAATCCCAGCACTCCAGAGGCTGAGGCAGGCAGATTGTCCTGAGTCCAAGGCCAGCCTGGGCTACAGAGTGAAATCCTATCTCAAAAAATGGTAATTATGGTTTCTCTAATGTGAGAAAACCAAACCATAAAAAAATGAGAGATAAGTAAGAAGGTGGACTTTGTGGAGAGGGAAGTGGGGAGTGAGGCAGAAGAGGAAAGGGAGATACACATAAATTAAAAAAAAAAATTTAAAGTGCCTGGTGCAAGGCTGGGGGCATAGCTCAGTAGTTAGAGTGCTTGTCTAAATTATGCAAGGCCCTGGGTTCAGTTCCCCAGTACCACATTCAAAAAATTAACCAGCATATTGACACATGCCTATAATTCTAGCACGCAGGAGACAATGGCAGGATTGACCTGAGTTTGAGGTCAGCTGGGGAGTTCAGGACCAGCCTAGACTACAGAGCAAGACCCTGCTTCAAAACTAAATAAAATGTAAAAAGGGTCTGGTGGGGACTCTCACAGCCACAGACATGTTGGTGTGCACTGACATCAGGGCTGTAGGTACAGATCTCTGAGTGTGTGTCTCAGCTCCTGTGGCTTTGCCAGGGATATACACTGGGAAAGGTAAGTTTAATGTACTTGAAAGTCAAAAAAAAAAAAAAAAGTTAGGACTTAGCTCCACGTTGGGCAATCATTCCATTGGAGGAGCTGCATCCCCAACCCAGCACAGGTTTGTGGCCTGCGTTGGAGATCTTTTTTGCCACTTAAGCGTTATTTGGGCAAGAGCCCTGTGTGCCAGTGCTTCGTTTTGTTTTGTGGTAATGGGGACTGAACCCAGGGCCTTTGCACTGAGCTATGTCCACAGCCCCTTTTCTTTGTTTGAGAAAAGCTCTCTCACTAAGTCGCTAAACCACCAGGGCTGGGCTTGATCCTTCCCGCCTCAGCCTCCTAGAGGCTCGGCGTGCTTAGCTAGGATTACAAGCATGGGCCACCATGTCTGGCTCTGACGTTCCGTTTGGAAACGCAGAATATAAATCACTGAAAGAAGGAAAATGTACTATAAAGCTTAGCTGGGTGTGATGTGATCATTTTACTGAGAATATGGGATGTGTACAAGTTTTTTCTTCCAGGTAACGAACATGTTTGCTTATAATTTGAGCTAAACTAGGAAAAAAAAAAGTCCTTAAAAGTGTAGCATCCATCTCGGCAGGGTAGGAATATTTGGTGTTCAGATATTATCACAGATCTACCCACATATTTCAGGTCCTAGCTACTAGGAATTTTAGATTTTAAATATTTTTAATTGACGTCAAAATGAAATCAAATGTAAATTAACTTGTGGGGTTTTATTCCCAAGTTAATTTTAGGCAAATAAATCAGGAAAAAAAATTTTAAATTTTCTTATTTATTTACTTAGGCAGGGTTTCACTCTGTGGTCGAGGGTAGTCCTGAGCTCACTATGTAGCTCTGGCTGGCTTCTAACTCACAGCAATCCTCCTGTCTCGGCCACACTCAATTTATGTGGTTCTAAGGAATCAAACCCAGGGCCTTGCTAGACAAGCACTGTAATAGGTGAGCTATGCCCTCCAGCCCTGAAATAATTTTTAGAAGAGATAAAATGATTAAAAAATAAGGTCAGGATATTAGAGTGGCAAGCAATATTTGCTGAGAGGACCCATTGTAGCTTAGATTTCATGTAGCATTTTTTAGTTTCATCTTAAGGGGGAAGGATGAAGAATTACATTGTGTTTTAAATAGTAATACTAAAAAACCTTAAGTCTGTGAATCTTTTTTCCCTTTTTTTTTTTGATACAAGGTCTCACTCTGAAGTTCAGGCTAGTCCTGAACTCACTCTGTAGCCAAGGCTGGCCTCTTATAATCCTCTGCCTCTGCTTCTCAAGCTCTGGGATTTACAGGCACGTGGTGCTGGAGAATTGAACCCAGAGCCTATGTTTGCTAGGCAAGTGCTTTAACCACTCTTGGAGAAACTTTGCAGCATGGCAGACAGAAAGCCAGGTGAAGTGAGGAGTCTGTGATGTTTGGAGACTAAGACAGGGCTAGAGCTTCCCAGGAAAAAGCTGTAAGGATGCTTCTTCTTCCTTTTAGTTCAAGCTGCCAGTGAGGCTGCCCAAAGCTAGGGAGGGCGCCCCTCCCTCACTTTCAGGCCCACAAATTAAAAACACACAACTGCCCTGGGTGCCCCTTAATCTCAACAGATTGACACAATGCCTCTAGCTCAAGCCCTAAGCATCTGCTCCTTCCAGCCAGCCTCTCCTATCAGCACATGATTCCATAGTTACCACACATTTGGGAGACATTCCATATCCAAAGCATAATACTAGGTTTCGAAAAAATAAAAGATAAATGAAATAAAATTGAACTCAAGAGAAAATATCCAATAGTCCGTAGTTTAATTCTAAGACATCTGTGCTTCTTAGTGGAAAACTGACAAGAGTTGACATGAGTAAGTGGCAAGGGCCAGGCCTGGCCTCAAACTTGTGATCTTCCTGCTTCGGCCTCCCAGAATGCTGGGGTTACAGACCTGTACTACCAGGTCCCATTTATGCTAAATGTTTAAAGGTTTTAGTCATCAGATTTCTAGGTGAGAAGGGATACTTATTTCCCATTCCGTTTTGATTGCCTCCTTCCTCCTTTATTTTTTATTTATTTATTTTTTGAGACAGGATCTTGTTCTGTAGCCCAGGCTGGCCTTGGACTCACCACAAACCTCCTGTCTCAGCCTCCTGAGTGCTGGGATTACAGGCATGTGCCACCACATCCGGCTTATGTGGTGCCGGGGAATCAAATTCAGGTACTTAGAGCTTGCTAGGCAAGTGCTTTTACCTCTGATTCCTCCAGCTCCTCCCTCTTTTTAAAAAAATTTTTTGAAAGAGAGGGGGGTCTCACTCTGTAGTCCAAGCTGGTCCTGAGGAGCCTGGGCTGGCCTCAAACTCACGCTATCCTCCTGCCTCTGGCTCCAAAATGCTGGGATCATAGGCATGTTTCACCATAGCCAGTTCTTATGCTTGCTAGGCAAGCACTTTAACTGCTCAGCTACACCCCTAGCCTCTTCAGTGTTTATTTCAGGATAGAGTCTCACTAGATTGTCCAGGCTGGGCTCCAACTTGCCAATCCGCCTACTCCAGCTCCCAGAATGCTGGGATTACAGGCCTGCGCCTCTTGGCGTGGTGTGTTTTAAACACTGAGGCCTACCTCACATTCTTGCCACCTGGTAAATTAATGGGCAAGCAAATCCTAAAACATTATTACACACACACACACACACACACACACACACACGCACGCACGCATGCACGCACGCAAACCACTCTCCAGGATGAGTCTAAGGATTATTCCCTTGCATGAGGATGTATTTTTAAATATGGGTGGGAAATTACTATCTGCCCCCCACCCCTATACCCTGGTCCTTGCACATGGTAGGCAAATGAATGATTTGCCACTAAGCTACGTTTCCAGTCCTCAAAACAATTTCTTTTCTTACAAGTCCAAGGCCCTAGTTCTAGCTGGGCATGGTGGCCAACGCCTGTCATCTCAGCACTCAAGCGGCTGAAGGAGTACAACTACTGTGAATTCAAGGCCAGCCTGGCCTCCGCAGTGACTTCGGGACCAGCCTGGACTACAGAGCGAGACCCTGGGTCTCAACAGACACCGGATCTTGCTAGTTTGCCTAGACTGGGCTCAGACTTGCCAATCCCTCTGCCTCAGCCTCCTAAGTAGCTTGAATTATTCAGGAGGGATCTGGGGATGAGGTGAAATAGTAAGGAGAGAAGAGGAAGAAGATTAAGATGTGATATATAATATATATATATATATATATATATATATACATGCATTAATTCCATACAAGTTGAATATAACCATTGTTTATCACAAACACATAAAATAAAAATAATTATGGAAAAATAGGAGATCTTAATTTCGAGATCAGCTTTTTCACTACCAACTAGCCTTTTGATTGTCTGTCCAGAAGTTAACATGACCCACCAAATGAGAATGGGCCATGTATTCGTTTCGCCGTAGCGAAAGAGCCGGCCAGCTCTAGCCGATTTGGTAGACTCAAAAGCAGACAGGAAGTGGGAAGGCTGAAAGAAAGGAGCCAGGGCGGGGCGGGGGGGGGGGCCCTCAAGGCTGCTCCGATTGGAGGCTGTTAGCACCAGGAAGCGGGAGGAGGGCTAACGAGATGAAGGGCATCTTCTGTGATTGGTTTGGAGAGCATATTTGGCTTTCTCTGATTGGTCCAGAGTTGGAAGCAGCAGATTAAAAAAAAAAAGAAAAAAGGCTGCCATTCAAAGATCAAATCCTAACTACTCAGGGCGACAGCTGCAGAGGTTGCACGGCGGAATCTGTTGTCACACGCTGTGCAGCCACTGCCCACCTGCTCACCCTCTCAGCGGGACGAGCCCCGTGTTTTTATCTCCCTAACCTGCTAGCTTTCAGCTCTGAATCTGTTCTACTTGCGACAAGACAGCATTTGTTTGGGATGAGTGGAGACATTAGGCTCTGAAAAGCAGCTGCGGGACAAATGCAGAAATCTCTTTTTATAACGAGGGCCAGGCAGAAGCCGCGACCCCCTTCCGATCGCTGCTTCCACCTCCCCTAGGAGTGACTCGTCCCGAGCGTCGCCCTCCCCCCCGGGAAGAGCCGGTCCTGCTGCGGGGACGAGCAGCGACGGTGAGGCCAGCACGGGGGGTCGCGGGGTCCCCCGGGCGGACCCCCCAGCCACCCGCGGCGCGCCCGCGGGCCAGCCCCTCCCGGAGCCTGCCGGGCGCGCCCTGCGTCCCGGCCGGGCCCCTTCCGGCCTCGCGGCCGCGCGCACCGGCGCCTCCGGGCCACTCGCTCCGCGCGCTCCTGGACGGCGGCGGTCCCGGCCCGGCAGCGGCTCCCCGACCCGCGGCGACGTCAGCGCGGCTTCCGCCCCGCCGGCCAGCGGCCCTCGGAACGTGTCCTTGGTGAGGCTTGGACAGGTCGCGCCCGGGCCCTGCGAAGGGACGGAGAAGGCGGCGTTCCCCCGGCCGCCCTTCCCCGCGTCTGCGCGGCTGGGGCCGAGGGAGCCGGTTTCCCTCCGCGCTGAGCGGCCCCGGTCGCCGCGAGCGAGAGCGCCGCCGCTTCCCCCTCAGGTAGCGCTGCCTCCGAGCCGGGGAGGCCGAGCCGCCGCGGTCGCTGTCGAGCTCTCGCCATCTTGAGTGGAGGAGGAGCCGCGCTGGCCGCCATGCGGAGGAGCCGGGAGGGAGGGAGCGGAGGCGGGGGCGGGCGGGCGGCCGAGGGAGCGCGGCCCGCGGCGACTCCGGCGGCGCCGAGGGAGCGGGCGGCCGAGGTAGGGCGGGCGGCGGGGAGGCCGCGGCCCGGGCGGCGGGGGCGGGGCGGGGCGGCGGGCGGAGGCCGCGGCGGCGAGGGGCCGGGTGGGGGCGGGTGGAGGTTTCCGAGGAGGAAGGAGCCGCCGCCATTTTGGGAGCTTCGAGTCAACAATAAAGGACCGAGGGTGCCGAGCGGGACTGGCCTCGGTGGTAGGACTCGACTCGAGCGGCGGGGCATGGGGTGAGGCGGTGGGGCCGGGGCCGGCGGCGCCCCGCGGGTCGCGGAGAGCCCCAAGCGCGGGCGCGGGGCGCGCTGCGGGGCGGAGGCCCGGCCCGGGGAGGAGGGCGGGCGGCAGCTGTGCGCGGTGGCGGCGCCGAGAGGAGCCGCAGACTGGAGGAGGAGCGGCCCGAGGCCTCCGGGGAGCTTTAAAGGAGACGAGGGAGGGGATTGGGGGCCGGGGGGCAGCAGAGTTGGCGGGGCGCGGGTGACGGTGGAGGTTATGGGGTAAGGGCGGCCCTGTAGGGGGCGGCAGGGGTGCCGTGTCGGGAGAACCGGCAGCGGCTTGAGGGCTGCGGCCCGGGTCGGTCGCCAGCGGGTGTCCAGGGGGTCCCAGGTCGCGGAGGCAGGCGGGCTCGGCATGCGCGGGGACCAGGGAAGCGAGTCCCTTACGGCCCCCTGCGGCGGCGCTGGGCTCTGGTCGTGTGGCGCAGATACGATTGCAGGGCCCAAGCCCTTTTGTGTTTATGGTCAGAGAACCGGCTTGGACAGCGTGTAGTTGGGGGAGGGAGACGAGAAATGACGGCTGTGTAGTTCAGGGGCACCGATCACTGGCTAGTCGCTTTGCCTGATCGCGCTTACCGCCCCCCCCCCCCCAGCCGACCCCCCGTCCCGGTTTCCCTTTAGAATAAAATCAGTCTCCAACTTGGTGCCAAAGCTTAGGGAAACGGCGCCACATTTGCAAACAAAAGCTCTTGTTGGAGATGACAATACTGTTTGGGGTGTGAAACTGTCAATTGCTAACTGCGATCTGGGAAGAGCCTTAATTAAAACTCCGTCAGAGACTCCTCCCAAGTAGTTTATGTTCCTTAGCGTTTTTTCCCCCAGGGCAAGGAGGGAATTTAGAAATCAACTTGGAAATCTGTATTGGGAAGGGATATGAGGGGAATTTCCTTAAAAGAGACATTAAGCTGCAGTGCTGGTGTCAGTTCAACAGGGTAGCAGTTATTACATTGTCTTCTGGATTTAAGGAACTAGGAGGGCTTGTCGTGATGATGCACAGCAGCCCGTTGAGTCGCGTCTTAGGTGCCTGGCAAACAAGTTTTCCCTGTATGAACTGTATGATATTGCTGACCATAATATACATCTATCAGTCCAAAGAGTACTTGTTAGCCACCTTTCAGACAGGGTAACACAGGACTTCGAAATAAAGATTTGCTTCTGAGCAACTGATCAAAGTTTAAAGGAAGACATGAAATCAAGGGGCGGTTTTTCTTTTGCTTTGTGGTACTGGGATTTGAACTCAGCCTTCTTACTGAACTGCTTCCCCAGCCCTTTAATTTTTTTTTTTTTTTTTTTTGAGACAGGGCCTTGCAAAATTACTAAGCACTTGAACTCGGCAATTTTCCTGCTTCAGCCTATTAGAATGCTGAGTTGTAAGCGAGCTCCACCATCTCTGCCAAAAAGCCTTGCCTGTTTTGATTTTTTTATTTTATTTTATTTATTTATTTTTTTGAGACAGGGTCTTCCTCTGTAGTCCAGGCTGATCCTGAACTCTTTAAGTGGCCCATGCTGGCCCGAAGGATACAGTAATACTCTGACTCAGCCTCCGAAGTACTGGGATTACAGCCATGTACTACCACGCCCAGTTTATGTGATGCTAGGGAATTGATCCCAGGGCACTGTTTGCTAGGCAAGCACTCTTAACCACCAAGCTACATACACCCTTAGCCTTTTTTGGGGGGGCTGGGGGGAGGTTCTGTTTAGGTTTTGTTGTTGATGCTTTGGGTACCGAAAATTCTATACAGGGCCTTTGCTCTAAGCTGCATACTGAGCCCTTTTTTATTTTTTGTTCTGAAACAGTTACGTCAAGTTACTAACTTGAACAGGCTGGGCCCTGTGTCCTGCTGCCTCAGCCTCTCAAATTGCTGGGATTTACAGGTGTGAGAAATCAAACTGGAGCATTTTCTAATGAATGTTGAGGTATCATTTGACTTTAAATTTTAGAGTTTAAGATGCCTTGATGTATGGCAAATATCAGCACTGATTAACCCAGTGTATTTTTGGGATAAACGTAAAGATTTTTTTTTAATTGAAAAGCTAACAACCAGCTTTTTGTCTTGGAGTTTGTAGATTATTATCAAATTTTTATTATAAAATAAGAGGTTGAGATGGGAACAATTTACAAATGAAGGGAGACTAGTTAGGCCTCACTGTATAGTCCAGGCTGATCCTGAACTCAGTAAGTAGCCCGGGCTGGCTTTCAACACACAGCAATCCTCCTGCCTCATCTTTCCAAGTGTGGGTTCCTAGCTAATTTTTATGTGGTGCTTGGAATCAAACATAGACCCTTGTGCCTGCTAGGCGTGCACTTTCAACCACTGAGCTATGCCCCAGCCCTGACTAGTTTCTTAAAACCACTGTTGGTCTGTTTCGTAAAGTTTTTATTAAAAAAAAATCACTAGTGTGTTTAGCTGTTCACGAAATTTGCCCCAGTACTGGGGGTCAAGCTCAGGGGGTTGACGCTGAACTGCATCCCTATCCATTTCTTATTTATTTGCATTTGTGTGTGTGTTTGTGTGTGTTACTAGGGAATATTTCAGCACCTTCACACTGAGACACTGAGTTACGTTCCCAGCCTTTTTTTAAACAGGGTTTTGCCAAGTTGCCCAGGCTGGGCTTGAGTTTGTGATCCTCTTGCCTAGGACCTCCCACAGAGCTGGGATTCTAGGCCTGCATCATCTGGCCTAACATTTTTTTTTTTTTTTTTTTTTTTTTGAGACAGGGTCTCCCTCTGTAGCCCAGGTTGGTCCTGAACTCACTGGTTTTATCCCAGGCTGGCCTTGGACTCAGGAAAATTGGCCTGCCTCAGCCTTCATTCTGACTGCTGGGATTACAGGTGTGTTACCACACCCAGCTTTATGTGATGCTGGGGAATTGAACTCTGGGCTTTGACCACTGTGCCTTTCCTCCAGCCATCTTTTTGAGACAAGATCTTGCTGTGTTGCTAAGTTCCCCATGCTGGGCCAAAAATCGTAATCCTTGTACCTCAGCGTGTCATAGTGCTAGGATTACAGGCCTATGCAGGCACAAGAAAATTCCTTAAATATTTTGAATAATAATGCTTTTTTAAATTAGATGTACTTTTAGAAAATAGCTGTATTGAAATGTAGCTAAAGGATATTTTCCCCTTTTTTTGTTTTGTTTTACTTTTGAGTCTGTAGTCTAAGCTGGTCCTGAGCTCACTATGTCAGGCTGGTTTTGAACTGATGGCAATTTCTCCCAAGTGCAGGGGTTAATCGTGTGTACCACCACCACAACTAACCTTTTTTTTTTTTTTTTAAGACAAGGTCTCCCTCCAGTACAGGCTGGTTCTGAACTCACAGCAACCAGCCTTTTGCGTGCTGGGATTACATGCACATGCTTCTTTACCCCCACTTTATGTGGTGCTGGGGGTTGAACCCAGGGCCTTGTGTTTGCCAGGCGAGCACTTGAACCACTGAGATGTATATATCCCAGTCTCACTAAAAGGTTTTCTTGACTATCTTCTAGGCAAAAAATTCTGCATGTGTGCATGTCTGTATTTCTTGGTGTTGTCATTTATTGTTTTAAAGAACAACTCTTTTTGTGATACTGAGGATTAAGTCTGGCGCCTTCATAGTGAGCTATATCCCCAGGCCATTTTTAGTTTAGATTTTTGAGACAGGGTCTCACTAAGTTGCCCAGGCTGGGTTCATACTCTATCCATTCTCCTGCCTGAGCCTCCCAATGTATTGTCAATATAGGCCTGTGCCACTGGCCCAGCTGAAGGACAAAAAGTTCATGAGAAAAATAAAACATTTTTTCTTCATGAAGTTGTAACTTCAATAGTTGAAATTCACAAGAGCACAAGTTTGATATTTGTTTTTCCTGAAGCACAATGTTAAGTCACAAGCTCACTTAACTCAAGGATTCTTGTGAGAAATGGAAAAAATTTGCCTGTTCAACTCCAGATTTACATCAACTAAACTGAATGATATTTTATTGAGTTGTAATACAGTTAGTGTGATGAATCAGTGACTTTTAGAGGCTGTAGAGATGTGTAGAAAATTCACCAGAGGTGGTAATGCATTTAATTTTTTTCTTGGAGGGACTCGTTTTTTAGTTTTGGTACTGGTGATTGAACCCAGGGTCTTGAGTGTGCCAGGCAAACACTGCCTCTAAGCTACATCCCCAGCCCTAGAGATGGTAATTTAATCATAGTGTCTTTCTGTGTAATTTTTTCTGGGTAGTTTTAATCTCACAATATTGAATATTTTACATTAGTCTCAATGTAAATTTAGTTTTTCAAGGTATTTCATCATTGTCTTAGATTGGCTAGTAATTTGGCCCAAGTACAGCAGTATTTTTAATTCTTTAAAAGATAAGAGTTGGTCTACAGAAGTATAAAAGTGAAACAAAAATGTTCTCCTGACTGCTGGTTTTCTAATTTAATTTTTTGTTTGTTTCAGATTGACGGGAGTGAATACGAATAACTCAAGCTTGTTAGAGGGCTTTTACAAACAAAAAGTTGGTTCCGTGCATGAGAGCAAGTTGCTGCTGCTTACCCTTCAGAGACTTAACAGGTGCTTGCCTGCATTGCAATAAAGGACTCATATATTGAGCAAGACTTATATTTATCTCTTCGTTTTGGAGAGGCTAATAAACTGTTATTACAGTTTCTCTACTGACTTTCAAAAGTTTTGAAGTTTGAAAGAGACAACCTTGCAATTAACACAGCATGAGCACGGCCAGAACAGAGAACCCTGTTATAATGGGTCTTTCCAGTCAAAATGGTCAGCTGAGGGGCCCTGTGAAGCCCAGTGGTGGCCCTGGAGGAGGGGGCACACAGACACAGCAACAGATGAACCAGTTGAAAAACACCAACACAATCAATAACGGCACTCAGCAGCAAGCACAGAGTATGACCACCACTATAAAGTAAGTGTACACCAGGATGTCTCATTATTAGCTACTTTATATGTAAACTTAAACATTTTGGTTACAGTTAGAGAACAGATGACTATTGTGTGGCCACTTGGTATTTGCAATAGAATAATATATTTCTGCCATGATTAATTCAGCAAGTCACAAAATAGCCATGCACAGGTGGTACATATTGGTGGTCCCCAACTTTTTTTTGGCACCCAGGTATAATTTAATTGAAGACCATTCTAAGGACTGCAGGAGGGTTGTATTTGAGTTGCCAGCAGCAGCAGCAGCAGCAGCAGGAACGGAGCAAAGTTCCACCTCCTGTCAGATAGGGATAGCTAAGTGCCCTGAAAGGAGGCAGAGCCTTGATCCAGCTCTCCTGCTAGCTCCTAGCTGCTGGGTCTACAGCTTGGTTGGGGAATCCCTGAATATATGGTATATGGATTATTTTTAGAAACATTTCTGATTTTCATTACTTGCTCTTTGTTGAAGTTATTAGCTGAATTTATCATATGTGAAATAATCAAATTCATCTTTTATCAGTACTGTTTTTCTAGTGTTGATTACTGTGTACCTTACACTAGTTAAATGTGATTGATTATTTATTTATTTATTGCTCTAGTCTAGGCTGGTTCTGAACTGACTATGTTGTCCAGGCTAGCCTTGAGCTCCTGGTAGTCCTGCCTCAGCCTTCCAAGTGCTGGGATTATAGGCCTGTGCCACCACACCTGGCTTTATGTAGTGCTTGTTCCTTGTGCTTACTAGGCAAGAACTCTAACAGCTTTGCTGTTTCTCCAGCCTTCTACTTAATTTTAAACTCAGCCCCCAGATTTTATGTACTTTAGTGACATACAAAGCCCCCAGTATGTATGAATTTTTGAAACTCTGAACTCATTGTTTAGCCCAGGCTGGCCTCAAACTCAGCAGTCCTCAGTCTTTCAAGTGCTGGAATTACAGGTGTGGGCCAACACGCCTGGGTGTTGTGGTGCTGGGAAATTGAACTCGGCCTTGTGTTTGCTAAGCAATCACTCAGACCTGTGCTATTTCTCTAACCCGTGGCCCCAGTTATTTTTTTTAAGGTGTTCTAAGAGTTCAAAAATCCTAAATTCTCCGTGATTTGTTCATTTTACTGAAGTGGGGACCAATCCCAGGGGCCTCACGCGCACTGGGGCATGTGCTTTGCCACTGAACTATAGCCCTAAACTCCTCTCCCCTCAACAGATTTTATTTTGATGCAGGGTCTCAGTTGCACAGGCTGGTTTTTAATTTGTGATCCTTCTGCTTCAGCTGCCTGAAGTAGCTAGGATTATATGCATGTGCTACCATGTCTGGCAGAAACTTTTTCTAAGAGAAGGTCTTACTTTATAATCCAGGCTGGCCTTGAACTCGGGCAGTCCTCCTGTCTCATCCTTCCCAGTGCTGGGATTATATGGGTGGGTCACCATGCCCTTCTTATGTGGTGCTAGGGACTCAGACTCATGTTGTTGGGCTTGCTAGGCAAGCACTTCAATAGCTGTGACAATTCTCTAGCACATGTTGCTGAAATGTAAGAGCCTCTTTGGGGGTGGGGGGGTAGTGCTGTCAATCACCCAGGGCCTTCGACGTTGCTAGACAGGGGCTTTACTGTTGAGCTAAACTCCTACACCCATTACAAATATTTTTTGACATCAGGAGTTTGTAAGCTGTTCAGTGCTTACTTTAGCAGCATATATACTAAAAAGTTTGTAATCTTTAAATTATAATTGTTACTTTAAATTGATAATTGTTACACTAAAGATTCATTTATGGGGAATTAACACTAGAAACTCTTGATTCCAGTTGAAGTTTGGCATTTTTTTAAAGATCTAGCCATAGGGGCTGGGGACAAAAGCTTAGCAGTTAAAACACTCGCCCAACAAGCACAAGGCCCTGAGTTTGATTCCCCAGCATCACATAAACCTGACATGGTGACACACACCTGTAATCCTAGCACTGGTGAGGCTGAGGCAGGAGAATTGCCATGTGTTCAGTCTTACGAAGATGATGATACTTTGGTTTACCGTGCTGAAATTATTTTATTACCATCTAGAGCCAGGTATGTCCAGCCTGTGGCCCACCATTTTTCTTTCACACCCCTCTTTTTTGAGTGAAGAGAAACTATCTTGGGCCACATATAATGTAAAATAGTTGGTACACTATATAAATATTGAGACTTTAAATTTTTTTCATTGTAACATTAAAAGGACAAAAATAAAAAATGAGCCACAGGTGGAATGGATACCTGACTAGACCATTTTAAGACAGGGTCTGATTAAGTTGCTAAATTGCCCAGGGCAGACTTGAACTTTTGATCTTCCTGCCTCAGCCTCCCAGATTTACAGACCTGTGCCACTAGGCCCAGGCTCTTTCGCTTTCTAGGGAAAATGAATCCTGCCAAGCTATTAGATTATTGAGTAGATGATTAGGGCTGGTCAGTTTACTAGGAAACCATAAGGAGTAACTCCCAGCGGATTTAGCTTCATCACTGAGAGGATTGGCACTAGTGCTTTTTTGTTTGTTCTTTGTGACAAGAGTCTTGCTATGTAGTCCAAACTTGCCTTGGTTTCACGGTTTAGCTCAGGCTGGGTTTGAACTCTGTTCTCTTGCCTCAGCCTCCCAAGTGCTGGGATTATAAACATATGCCAACCTGCATGGTTTAGGGCATTTTAATTTTAACATGAATCTTATAGTTGGTAAAACAAAACAGAATACTTGCTCAATTGTAATTTGTCAAAATGTGAGTATGCTAGAAAATTGTAGTTTACTTTTATTAAGGATAGGAACATAAAGCTTTGCTACTTTGCATAAATAGTCTTCGTTTTTAAAATTCTGATTTTTCTGATTTGAGGGACATGGGAGCATAACTCAGCAGGCCTGGGTTCAATTCCCAGCACCACCTAAGTTGGGCATGGACACACTCCAGTAATCCAGCATTTGGGAGCCTGAGGCCTGGAGGATTTGTGTTCAAGGCCACGGTGCAGTGAATTCAGGACCAGATCAGTCTGGACTATAGAGCAAGTCCCTGTCTCGAAAATAAAAAATTAAAAATCTGATTTGACACAACAGGAGTTTTAGTTTTTCTTTTTTGCTTTTCCTAGAATTAATGGGGTTTGAAGTTTTTTGTTTGGTGGTGGTACTAAGGATTGATCCCAGGGCCTTCACACTGAGCCACATCCCCAGCCCACTTTTATTTTGATTTTGAGACAGTGTCTTGCTCATTGCCTGGATAGGGCTTGAATTTGGATCCTCCTTCCTCAGCTTTCCAAAGTGTAGGCCTGCACCACTGTGCCAGTGTGGTTTCTTTTCAATTCTGTCAGTCCTTCAAATGTTAGAGTATATGGAAACTCCTATGTCAATTCTGTCTAGATCCTGACATAAGTGTCTCAGAATATTTTCTCATCTTAAGTAGTTTTCTCCCCACCCTCCTTATTTTTTATTTTTTGGAGGTTCTGGGAATTAAATCCAGGACTTCTGCATTGCACTACATCCCCAGACTTTTTTTTTTTTTTACACGGGCTTACTGGGTCACTAAATTGCCCAGGCTCAGTTGCAACTTGTAGTCTGCCTCAGCCTTCCAAATGCTAGGATTATAAATGTTGCTAGAACACTGAACATGTTTTGAGTAACTTGTTCGATGTATTTACCTAATGAAAAAGAGTTTGGTTTGTTTTTGTTTTGAGATGAGGTCTAGCTCTGTAGTCCAGGCTGGCCCTGAGCTCATCAATGTAGCCTGACCGTCCTTGAACACACCAAGTCTGCTTCAGCCTCCTGAGTGCTGACATTACAGGTGTGTGCCACCATGCCCAGATGCCCAGCTAAATCTTTTATGTGGTGCTGGGGAATTGAACCTAGGGCCTTGTACATGCTAGGCAAGTATTTTAACCACTGAGCTATGCTTCCAGCCCAAGATATTTTACTTTATTTTTGTTTTCTTGTCGTGTAGTTCAGTAAAGAAAAAAAATAGGGAGATTCATTAACAACTAATACTGAGGTCTTACTTAGCAAACCTTTGGTTTTATTTATTGAGTCTTCTCTCTGTGTTACTAAGGCTAGCCTTGAATTCCTGGTTTCAAGTGTTTCTCCTGCTCAGCTTCCCAAATAGCTAAGGTTGTAGACCCCTTTGATTTCAACTAGTCACCAGATACTATAGATACCTACAGGGTACTGTGCCAAATTAAAAGGTACTTGCGTCATATAAAAGTAGCAGAAGGAATAGCACAACATTTGGAGCACTTGCCTAACATCTCAAGGTCCTGAGTTCGATTCCCCAGCACCTCATACAGTGGACATGGTGTCATGTGCCTATAATCCCAGCACTTGGGAGGCTGAGGCAGGAGGATTGCCCCAAGTTTGAGGTCAGTCTAGGCTGTATAGTGAGTCTAGGACTAACTAGCCTGGGCTGCAGAGTAAAATTTTGTCTCAAAAAAATTTTTTAATAAATAGGGCTGGAGGAATGGCACATCAGTTAAAACGCTTGCCTAGCAATCACAGGCCCTGAGTTTGATTCCCCAGCAGCACATTAGCTGGGCATGGTAGCGTACATGTGTAATCCCAGAACTCAGGAGGCTGAGGCAGGAGGATTGTCTTGAGTGGAAGGCCAGCCTTGGCTATGGTGAGACCCTGCCTCAAAACAAACAAACAAACGAATGAGTGAGTGAGTGAAGTGGCCAGTTGAGCCACCTCTGATCCCAGCTGTCATGGAGGCTAGGCAAGAGGATTATAATTTAGAGTCGACAGTGGACACTTACTTAATGAGTTCCTGTCTGCGGGAAGATAAAACATAAAGGACTGGGGTGTGTGAATCCCTGAGGGGATGGTAAATTAAGAATTTGGGGCAGTGTTGCAAAAACTCAGTTTTCTGTCTCTTCCCCCCTCCCATTTTCCATGAAAATCCAGAATCTGAAGTTTTATTTGAAATCTGATTTTTGAATGCTGACAGCTGATTTAATTAAAACAGTATGTTAGATTAAATATCTTTGACACCATTTGTCCTGTACATGTTACAATTCATCCCTTAGCAAATGGGTGTACTAAACTGTTCTGTCTTAATTTTTGATCCTCGCTAGGGTGGTTTTCTTTTGTTTTTTTGAGACACCGTCTCACTCTGTGTCCAGGCCCTGTAGCCTTGTACTCTAGGCAGTCACCTGCATCAGCCTTGCTAGTACTGGGATTACAGGCATGCGCCACCATGCCCGGCTTTATGTGGTGCTGGAGAATTGAACTCAGGACTCTACACTTGAAAAGCAAGTGCTTTAACTGCTACATCATTCCTCCAGCCCCTGTAGTGTTACTTTGCAGTACTGAGGTTTCAACCCAGGGCCTTTGTACTGAGTTGTATCCTTAGCCCTTCATTTCTTTTCAGTTGGGGGTTAAGAAAGTAGGAGTGTGTTCTGTCATTGAGTTGCCAGATGGGCTCAAACACCTGATTAACCTACTGTGAGTGCTGAGATTGTAGACAGGCGCCACCACACCTGGCTCTGCTGTGCTTTTTAGAACCCAATTATACTTGAGTGAATCATTTTGGTGTTCGTAGGTAGGGTGCTATGAATTTTAATAGTTTACTATATTCTCTCTAGACCTGGTGACGACTGGAAGAAGACTTTAAAACTCCCTCCAAAGGATCTAAGAATCAAAACTTCGGTATGTTAGTTGTAGAAATCCAGTGGAAAAATCATGGGGAAATAAAAATTGGTTAACTTGTAATAACATCAGATAATGTATTTGCTCTTTTTTTTTGAGACAAGGTCTTACTATGTTGCTTCTGGCACATCTTCCATTGTGCTAGGATTATAGACTCCTGCTACCATGCCTGGCGTGTTTATTCTTAGCAGAAATAGTTGAGATGGTTCAGATTGCAAAGGTCACTTGATGTTGATTGCCAATTTTTTTCTGCCGCTCTTGGGTAGTATTATAAATAGTGAAACTCTAATTTTCTCAAAAATTTCTTTTGCTTCCAGCAACCCAGTGAAATGTTCAGGTTAGGGATTGTACCCACTTTTGGATGAGAAAACAAGTATAGAGAACTTCTCTTAATTCTGTTCTCAACCAAGGTGATTTTTATCCCCTTAGGGAGCTTTTAGCAATAGAGGCATATTTGGTTGTCACTCCTAGATGGGTATTAATAGGACAAGCCCTTAGAATTTTCTGGCCATAGTGTCAGTAGTACTAAGCCTAAGAAATCCAGACTTATTCAAAAATATTGGTAGCTAGTGAGTGGTAGAGCAAGGGTTTGCCTTTACCTTTGTAATTAGTGATTCATAGCATGACATTTACATAGAAATACTAGTGTTCTACCACTCCTTGAGAAACTGACCACAAAATGTCCTTTCCTCAAAACATTGTTTTTCTGTTTTGTTTTGTGTTACTGGAGATTGAGATTTTTTTTAAAATTTGAAATAGTTTTGCTGAGTTCCTCAGGTGGGGCTTAAATTTGGCAGTCCTCCTGCCTCAGCCTCCCAGATTGCTGGAATACAGGTGTGCGTCACCATACCTGACTCAAAAAAAAATTTTTTTTTGGTGGCAGGTGGGGACAACAGGGTCTTACACTGTAGCCCAGGCTGACCCTGGACTTACTAGGCAAGCGCTTTTAACTGCTGAGCCATTCCTCCAGCCTCCTGGCTCAGATTCTTAAGCACATTAACTGCCAGATAGTGTGGTTGTACTTTACTGAGTTTTGTTTAGTAGTTTTTTGTTTCTTGTTTTATTAGGATGTGACCTCCACAAAAGGAAATGAGTTTGAAGATTACTGTTTGAAACGGGAGTTACTGATGGGAATTTTTGAAATGGGCTGGGAAAAGCCATCTCCTATTCAGGTATGTTTACTTTTTATCAAATATATAAGAGAGGGTGTTTTGTATTATGTTGTTTTTGATCTGTGTGAGTGGCATTTCTATGTGGCATGTACATTTGTCTGTATACCATGTACAACATGTAGGAACTATGTTTCTCTGTGTTTCTTTTGTTTTGTAGTACTGGAAATCAACCCAGGGAGTTACCTCCATGAAATCTTTATGATTTCTTTCTTTTTAATTTTGTGGCTGGGTCTCACTAAGTTGCCCAGACAGGGCTTGTGATCCTCCTGCAGAGCGAAGGTTACAAGCATAGACCCCTCTGCCTATTTTTTCCTGAGTGCTTTAGGTTAAGTTACAGAATTATGATCTTTTAAATCTGACATTTATAAAAGACTTCTATTATCTCTCATTCTAATTACTAATTGACCCGAAGACAGCTCTTACAGCATGTTCCCTCCTCTTGTACAGGATCCAGTCAGAGGCTAGGTATTGTATTGCATGGTAATGTTTCTTTAGCTTTTTTTTTTTCCTTTTTTGAGACAGGGTCTCACTCTGCAGTCCAGCCTGTCCCTGAACTCAATGGCAGTTCTCTTGTCTCAGTCACCCAAGTGCTGGGATTACAGATTTGCACCATGCCCAGCTTTATGTAGCACTGGGGAATCAAGCTCAGGGCCTGGAGCTTCCTAAGCAAGCACTGTAAGCTCTGAACTACCCTTCCAGCCCTAGCCTGTTTTAATCATGAAAATTTCTCCATTGTTTTCTGTTACAACCTTGATACTACGTATGGTCCTTTTTCTTGCTAGAACATTTCTCACTGTGTTTTGTGTTGTTTAATGTAAGCAGGTTCACGTTATGCTTTCTCAGTAGAATACTGTAGAAGTCATGTTATGGTCTTTACAGATAGGGCATCCTGTTCGAAGGGGTACGTGGTGTCCCTTTAGTCTTGATTGGTGATGTTGCGTCAGTTACTTTGCCAAGGTGCTCTCTGATTTTTATTTTCTTTTTGTATATTTACTCCTTTTTATATACTCTTTCAAAACCAACAAGAAGTCTGGGAGATACTTGAAGACCCTGCAGTGCAGGTATCCTGGTCTTCCTCACAGTTGTTCTCCTCACTTAAATATCCTGAAATGATTAATGCTGTATCTCATCTTTTGTGGGTTATGATGAGTTTCCATCATCTGGTACCACTTTGTCTATAAGTGGCCCTTAGAAAAAACAAACCTTCCTTATTTGTTAAACAATATGGACTGATTGGGGTTTTTTTTTTGTTTTGTTTTGTTTTTTTGTTTTTGTTTTTTGAGGCAGGGTCTCACTCTGTAGCCCAGGCTGGTCCTGAACTCACTATGGAACCCAGGATGGCTTTGGACTCACCACAATACTCCTCCCTTAGTCTCCCGAGTGCTGGGATTACAGGCTACGGGTGTGCGCCACTATGCCCCCCTTTTGTGGAGCTGGGGAATCAAACTTGGATGCTTAGCACTTCACTTAGCGCTTTAATTGCTGAGCCATTCCTCCAGCCTCCCATTTTTTGTTTGCTTTAGTTTTTGTTTGTTTTTTTTTTTTAGGTATTTTTGTGCATATGTGATGGGCAGGCACCTTTTTAGTTGAAATTGCCTGTGTTTATAGGCATTAGAGCAGTGGTCCCCAACCTTTTTCACACCAGGGACAGGTTTAGTTGAAGACCATGGTGGAGGGCAGTAGTTTGGGAGTGAGGAGTGAAGCTTCATTTTCTGTCAGCTCAATAGCAACATTAGAACCTAATAGTATGCCAGTAGGGTTTGGAGATTTGCTCATAGCTTACCTGCCTGTCACTTACCTGTTCCAGTGGCTGAGCCCATGGCCAGGGGTTGGGGACCCCAGTATTGGAGGATGATGGGAGAACTTGTAAGAAGGGATCTTGTTCCAAGGATAGAGTTCTGGGATATGATCTCCCAGAGGTGAGACTGTGCTTTGCTTGGCAAAAGTGTCCAAATAAGAATCTACATTTCAGTGCTGGTATTAGAAATATCTAAGAGTTAAAGAGTAGAGGGACTAGAAGAATGGCTCAGTGGTTGAAGCACTTGCCTCGCAAGAACTAAGTACCTGAGTTCGATTCCCCAGCACCACATTAGCTGGGAATGGTGGTGCACACCTATAATCCCAGCGTTCTGAGGCTGAGACCGGAGGATTGCCATGAGTCCAAGGCCATCGTGGGCTCAATAGTGAGTTCAGGACTAGCCTGGGCCACAGACTGGCCTGTCTCAAAAAAATAAAAAAGTCGAGGGGGGGTTCTCCTTTCTTTATAGGGTTTTTATTGTGAGGTTCAAAAGTAACATATAACCGAAGTATCTTAAGGTTAACACACTAGGGATTTCTTAGTATTTGAGACCTGTTGTCTTTCTTCTCTGTTTTTTATTCCTAGGAATTTATGGAAAGCCTGAAATAATGTGTTTCTTAGACTCATTCAGAGGGACAAATCAAACAGGATTTTAGACCCAAAAAGAAATTTATAAATCACCTTGTAAAATTCAGCCTCTTGGTGGGCTACCTTCTCTAGTTTGCCTTTCTCATGTGATTTTTCTCCTGACTTTTTTTTATTCTTTCTAAAGTATGTCTGCTTGTCTCTTCAGTATTAGGTTCACAGTTTTGTCCAAACATTTTTTTTTCGCATACTGAAATCATCTTGATTAGAGGAGTGCGTCTTTAAGAGATGGAATTTACTTATGGTTTGGCTTTGAGATGATTGGGAAATGAGACACTTAAAATGTCCTCAAAAGAGATTTTATACTGGCAGTCTAGAACTAGATATAATACACAGTATTCCTATGTATCTTTCATGAGTGTAACCATCTGTGACTAGTTTTAGGCTTGAATATTATGCCCAGTAGAATTAGAGTCCCATTCTAAACATACAGCTTCATATGAAAGCAGGTCGTCTTCAGTGATTACTCATTTGCATGAGACAACTAAAATAGAATTGAGCTCCCATATGAGCACCTTTAGGATAATTTGCTGTATGACACAGGCATCAGAGGTTTATGTAATGTGTAAATAAATGCCAAGAAGAGCCTGAGGTTGAATGTTTCTAGCCTATTTCTGTTTTTTTTTTTAACCAGGATAAGCTGTCCATACTATAAGCTTTTGGTGATACTAGGGATTGGTCCCAGATTTCAGTGCATGCATTCTGCCATTGAGCTGACTTGGTTGATTATCTGAAGATATCATATTAAATAGATCATACAATCTTTTCTTGGCATTGTTTGTCATGTTATTTTTTCCCAACTTTTAATTGAAATACTTTTTGCTTTTTTTGGTCTGTATATCTAAGTCCTAGTTATGGCCCTTTGTTTTTTCCTTTTCTTTTTTGTTTTCTTTATACATGCAGTCAGTTGTTGTTACACTGGGATGCACCCTAAAATGTAATCTGTGAATCTCAAAAGGCAGTAGGGGGCTAGAGGAATAGCTCAGTGGTTGAAGTACTTGCCTAGCAAGCATAAGGACCCAGGTTCCATTCCCCAACACTACCTAAACGGGGCATGGTAGTGTATGCCTATAATCTCAGCACTTGGGAGACTGAGGCAGGAGGCTAGCCTGCGCGCTCCATGGTGAGTTCAGGTCCACCCTGGACTATAGAACAAGACTATCTCAAAAAAGAAAAAAAAAAAAAAAAAAGTGGTGAGAAGAGTGCTGGTATGTAGTGTAGTATGAAGGCCCTGGGTTCAATACCCAATACTGGGGGGAAAAAGTGAACTACTGTGGTCTTTGCTATTCACAAAATATTCAAATGTAGGACACTTCACAAAGAGGTGTCCATTGTATTTTAGAGAAGCAATTGCTTATGAACTGCTTTTATTCACAAGTAAATTTGTATTTTATCTCTTAGGAGGAGAGCATTCCTATTGCTTTATCTGGTAGGGATATCCTAGCTAGAGCAAAAAATGGAACAGGCAAGAGCGGTGCCTACCTCATTCCCTTACTTGAACGGCTAGACCTGAAGAAGGACAATATACAAGGTTAGTTGGAGCAAAGTTTTTTGTGTGTGTGTGTGTTTTAAAATGGTGGTTTAAACTTGAGACTGGATAGAAGGTAGATTTTGGGGGGTCAGAATTCACATAAATTCAAATTAGGATTTTCTCTTCACAGCTTTTGGGATAGTTGTTTTACAAAAATCATTCCCAACATTTTAAAGAAATGTTGAGATTTCTGGTTTTCAGAGTACTTTTATAACTAGTTTTGGCAACTTTACAGTGAGAAGCAAAATAAGTATTGTCCTACAGCTAGGAAAGTTATAATAGGGGATTAAGTTAATAGGTATGCTTTTTCTAAACTGCGAAACTGAAAGAATTGTTTCTTGTGGTCACCATGTGCCTGCAGAGTTCGTTATAGAAGCACAACTCCTCGAAATACTAAGCTAGTATGTCTGTTAGACCTATTATAATTGTACTTGTTAATGGGCATACTAAATGTTTCTGTAAGTTCTAACTACTTTTGAGAGTAAGATTTACTAAATTAGATGCCCAGTTGGAGTTTTCTACTGCTCAAGTCCTGTTCCTGTTCATATCCTGTGAAAGGAAGAAATGATTATAGAAGAAGAAAACTGAAACTTTAAGAAAAGTTATAGATTGAAATCCTAATTTTATTAGTTTACCTTGGGTACAGAAATGTATTTCTTTGCCACTCCAAAAGCTCTTAAAATCACCAAACCACAAGCTTTAAAAACAAGCTTTTCATATTTCAGCAAGGAGCATTATTTCTGTAGACTCTTACACTCCTAAAATAACATGTTGTTTTTCCCATTTTCTCTGTTCCTTGGTATTTTCCAGCAATGGTGATTGTTCCCACTAGAGAACTTGCTCTACAGGTCAGTCAAATTTGTATCCAGGTCAGCAAACACATGGGAGGGGCCAAAGTGATGGCAACCACAGGAGGAACCAATCTACGGGATGACATAATGAGGCTTGATGATACAGGTAAATGATTAAGTTAAGGCATTCTGGCTGTAAATTTAGTTACAGGTGCTTGCAGTAAAAAATTAGTAGAAATTGTTTTTTAAAAATTAAACAGGTGGAGTTGGGGCCTTGCTTAGTGGTTAAAGCGCTTGCCTAGAAAGCTCAAGGCCCAGAGTTTGACTCTCCAGCATGACATAAACTAGGGTATGATGGCATAGGCCTATAATCCCAGCACTTGGGACACAGGCAGGAGGATTGCCTTGAGTTCAAGGCTAGCCTGGACTACATAGTTCAGTACTTGCTGGACTGTAGAGCAGGACCCTGCCTCTGAATAAATAAATAAATATTAAAAATAATTAAGGACCAGAAACACTGCAATAGAAAAATGAAAGGAAACCATTTCATTCAAGACAAATAGATAATCAAAAGGATATTCAATCTTACCAGTAATTTTTAAAAATGTAATTGAAAACAAATTTATGTTCTATCTGATACTAAATACTAATAGTTGATAATGTGGAGTTGTAGAAAAAAGTGTAATGCTGTGGGAGTATTAACTGATTTCTGTTATGGGAAATTTAGCAGTATATTTTCAGAGTGCTTGCTGAAGAAAGAATTGGGTAAATACATTGTAGTTTAATCTGAATGTGACTAAATACATTGTAGTGTTGTCTGAATGGACTTCTCAGCATAGCCATTAAGAAGTAAAGCTGATCTGTATCCATTTTGATGGAGAGATGTTAACAGTAATAAATGTAAAAAGGCAGCAAAACAGCAAAACTGTTATAACCTTACACAGATGTTTTTCAAAATTTTGTATAAAATTTGGTTACTTTGATACATTTTTGTATGTACTGCATAAGTTTTTTTAATGGTTATTTTGTAATAATCTCATTAACAATGTTGCTGTAGATTGGAGTCGTTTCTGTTGTTTCAAAGGTGACACAATGCTTATTTATCATGGGGCTGCCCTAGGACAAATAAGTATGTCCCCATTTGGAACTGGTGATTTGGGAAGCCCGAGCCCACAGAAATGAACAAACAAAAATTCTGTAGCTATTTTGAGATAAAAATGGAAATGCAGAGCCTAAAACACATTTGAGTGCCTATTTGTATTATTTCTATTTATAAATAGTGTGTATGATAAAATTTACATCCAGGTGTGGTGGCACATGCCTGTAATCCCAGTACTTGGGAGGCTAAGACAGGATGATTACCATATGTTTGATGCTAGCCTGGGCTACATAGTGAGTTCAGGATCAACCGGGGCTAAAGGGTAAGACCCTGTCTCAAAAAGAATTACAGATAAAAAAATTAAGAGTCTTTTTGTTCAGGCTAAAATTAATGAGAGGTTTTTTTTTTTTTTCTGAATCTTGTATAGTGCATGTGGTGATTGCTACCCCTGGCAGAATCCTGGATCTTATCAAGAAAGGAGTAGCAAAAGTTGATCATGTCCAGATGATAGTATTGGATGAGGTAATGTCTTCATTTAGAAAGATACTGTTCTGTCCTATTTTATGCTTTACTTAAAATTTCTAGTGAATGAAGCAAATGATCTTTTTGTTTACAACTTTATAATAACATATAGCTGGTCATTTTAAAATAATTTGCTGGGGCAGGAGGAATGGCACAGTGGTTAAATGTTTGCGTAACAAGCTCAAGGCCCAGAGTTCGATTCCCAACACCACGTAAGCTTGGCATGATAATCCCGGCACTCAGGTGCCTGAGGCAGGAGAATTGCTGTGAATCTTTAAGGATGGCCTGGGCAACATTATAAGTTCAGGACCAGCCTGGGCTATAGAGCAAGACGCTGTCTTAAAAAAAAAAAAAAAAAAGACACCCTTTTCTTTTAAAGGTAGTAGTTGGCATTCATAGGAGTTGTAAAGAGTTCACTCTGTGCCTCTGAGATACAGTAGGTTTTTAAATATGCAGCATACCAATGTTTCTAGTGTCTTGGCATAGTTACTTTTGTACTATTTAGTTTTTTAGGTAACTAGTTTATTGACTGCGTCTAATTCAGATGAGGCTTTTTGTCTGAATAATGGAAACTTCCATTTATTAATCACTGTGTGCCAACAGAAGTATTTCTCTTGTCTTTTTCATTAATTTTTACAATAATATAGTAAGGTATAGTTATCCTGTAAGGTAGTTATTCTATGTAGATAATACACTTTTATGCCTGTGGAACCTGAAATGTGACATTAAGTGGCATGCCCAGCACAGCTCATAAGTAAACAGATCCTTAATGCAGTGGGAATCACATTAAAGTTCTGTAATAAGAGCAAGAGTTTTTATCAGTGTAGTTGATTTTTTTCCTAAGAAATGGAGGTTATAAGCTTTCCCTCTTCTGAATTGGTAGGAGATTGTCATTGGACTCAGCCATATTGCAGAGAACTTAACTGTTTATAACCACAAACATTCTATGAGTATTCTTGTTTTAGGTTTTATTCTTTGTCCATGTAGTACACACAAATTTTAGACATTTTATTTTTTAAATTGTCTTTTCTGTATTACAGGCTGATAAGTTGCTGTCACAGGATTTTGTGCAGATAATGGAGGATATTATTCTCACGCTACCTAAAAACAGGCAGATTTTACTATATTCCGCTACTTTTCCTCTTAGTGTACAAAAGTTCATGGTGAGTATAAATCTCTGCTTGGAATCAATGTCACCTGTTGCCTATGAGAAAACACTTCTACCCATTATTATGTATTAATATCAGAGTATATGTTTTGGTCATTATATCAACTTTTGGTCATGTTGGTCAAATAAGATTTATATGCCTTAACCCTGTAATAGTAATTTGATTAATATCACTTAGTGTGGCATTACATATCCTATTTATGCTAGGTAGATCGTGTTATGGCATAATGCTATGTGCCAAACACCAGAAACACAAAGTAACTTAAATGCACCTTGGGATCAGATCTTCATCTTACAGTGATTCATTTTTCATGTTAACTTGTATTCTTGGTAGAAAGATACATTCCCTAAATAATGAGTTTGTTGCGTAGAAATGTATGTATTTTGATAGTGAGAAAAGCTTTCCATTGATGTGTGAGACTTCTTTTGTTCTTCTCAGAATTCCCATTTGCAGAAACCCTATGAGATTAACTTGATGGAGGAACTAACTCTGAAGGGAGTAACCCAGTACTACGCATATGTAACTGAGCGCCAGAAAGTACACTGCCTCAACACACTTTTCTCCAGGGTAAGTAGTGGGTTTCTGATGCTGAGGGTTATTCATTGCTTAATCCCAGTAAAAAGCAGAGAGTTGGATTCATTTTCTCTCCATTTTTAACTGTAAATAAAAGCGTTTTCTAAAATGCAGTTTCAGTTGTCGAAGTTGCTTGGCCACAGGCGCTCTTAATTTTTTTCGAAAATGATTTAATCCTTAATTAAAATTGATCCTCATTATTCACAAATTCTGTATCTGAATTTGCCTTGTTGCTCAAATGTATAGCCCTGAAGTAGATATTCAGGACATTTTCATCAGCATCAGTTCTGAACATGTGCAGTGTGCAAAAAATTTGTCTCACCTCAAACTCATGTCCCTCAAGTGAAATCAGAGTTCTTTACATGGTTGTAATGCCATGGTTTTCAATATTTTTGTACTTGGATTTTTGTTTATTTTTTAAGATTCCACTTTTTAAAGTGGTTCTACGTGTTGTGCTGAAGTGTTGTTCAGTGCTTCTTAGGATGAAACTATTATACTTTGAGAAAATGTGTGTTGTAGAAATTTTTCACATACATGTGTTTTATTGGTTTGGGTTGTGAGCATATTAACATGTCCTTACAACACATGAAACCAGGCTGTGTATATAGATCTCTTGATTCAGAAAGTTGTGACTAGACAGTTTCACAAGAACCCAATCCAGGGACTGGAGGAATAGCACAGCAGTTAGAATGCTTGCCTAGCAAGCACAGAGCCCTGTCAGTTGCCCAGCATCACATAATAGCTGGGCATGGTGACACATCCCTATAATCTCAGCAGCCTGGAGGCTGAGGCAAGAGAATTGCCATGGGTTTGAAGCCAGCCTGGACTGTAGAGGAGACCCTATCTCTAAAAGGGAGAGTAGGAGGAACTGGAGGAATGGCTCAGCAAAAGTGCTAAGTCGAGTGCCAAGTACCTGAGTTTGATTCCCCAGTACCACATAAGCCAGGAGTGCTAGCACACACTCACAATCCCAGCACTTGGGAGGCTGAGGCAGGAAGATTACTGTGAGTCCAAGGCCAGCCAGGGCTACAGAGTGAGACCCTGTCTCATAAAAAAGAACCTAGCCCTGTATTTTCCCTAGAAGCAATGTTTTTATATTTGCTAATTCACTGTTTGGAATGCCTCTGTAGAGCAGAGCTGCTGTCAGTCAGTGGGATTTTATTCTTGTTGGCAGTTATGTGCCCTTTGGGAAATGCCCTCTTTCGTGATAAAACACTATTATTATAATAAAACATGTACAGTTCTTACAACTGTCTATATATATCACAAGGTTCTAAATTTTAGGTGATATTTTTAAGTGTCTTGTTTGCCAGTTAATGATTTTCAAGATTAGGCAAAACAAGGTGGGTTTTTTCCTGGTCTCATACCTGTTTTCCTGTGCTTAGCTTCAGATAAACCAGTCAATCATTTTCTGTAACTCTTCTCAACGCGTTGAACTGCTAGCCAAGAAGATTTCTCAGCTGGGTTATTCTTGCTTCTATATCCATGCTAAAATGAGGCAGGTGAGTGTAAAACTGGTGCTAGCGTTAATAAAAAATCTTTTAACTTATTCCTTGGGGTTTAATTATTTAAACATAAAACGGGTAAATTACACTCTCACACCTCATGTAGCTATTAGGAAGATTAAGAACAGTATGCGAATGAGTACTCTTAAGTAATCAAGGATGACGCAACAGTAAAATTTATTCTCTTTCCTAGATCTCTTGAATGAAATGGTTGTTAGCCATATGGGACAATTTAGTTAAAATGAAATAAGATTAAAAATTCAGTTCCTCAGGAGCTACATTTTAAATGCTCAGCTAACTGTAGCTTGTGATATTTATGCTGGAGAATACAGTTAACTAAAAGAAAACACTGCTGGATTTTTAACTTTGCTATTGTAGTCTCCTATTGTCCCAGGAGGACATGTTTCAGAGATAACCTAGGGTGTTCTTATAACCCCGTATATACTGTTTTTTCCAATATCTAGGTACCTGGATAAAGCTTAATGTATAAATTAGTCACACCAAGACTATTAGCAGTGAAGAGTAATTACAGTGTACTATTAGGAAAGTTGTATGAATTTGATCTCTAAAAATAACATACTGTACTGTATAGACTCCCCTGTGGTGATTTGAGATGACCAGTGTGGTTATGCTGACAGAAGGGTGATTTGCACCCCAGATGAGATCATGAAAGGTTTTGTTGCGTTCTTTAGAAGGACATATGATTTAAATTTTATGAATTAGATATTCAGGACTTTTCCATATGATATATTCAAACTGAAGTTGACTGTGGGTGACTAAAACCAGTGAAAATGAAATTGAGAATAAGGCCAGCCTACTGTTTATATTTCTTTACTATTTGCCTTAATTAAGAAAAGGGTATCTAAATTTAGTAATTCAGTTGAACAAAATTAATTCAGATCTGACAACACATATTTTTGTGTGTTAACCATAACACCAAAATTTCATGAGATTTTTAAAAACACATGAGAAACTCTAAATTTGGTTTTGAAAGGTTAAGATTATGGGGCATTTGCAAACACAGACTTGGGATATAAAGGACTGATACAGTGAAAGACTACGTAATGAGAATTTTAGGCTGTTTTAGTCACTGGACTGTATTGCTTTTTTCCTAGGAACATCGAAATCGTGTATTTCATGATTTTCGAAACGGCTTATGCCGAAATCTTGTTTGCACTGGTAAGTATTTCTTTATCCGTTTTCTCTCTGCTCTGAGTGAGGCTCCTCTCTACGTGTCACACAGTCTGTGGCATCATCCAGCTCATCTATTGCCACATTAGAATTTCTGAACTCTGTAGTTAACTTCTGAAATTGGGCTCTATATCTGAATTTGCAAACTTGTTCTTGCACTCTTAACCTCATGACTTTTAACTAGTTTTGAGATTTGTATACTTTTCGAATACTTTCGATATACAAGAGTGTACTAACATAAAATTACATGATGAACTTTTGCATGTGTATATGCCTCTAAAACACACCACCACCCAACTAAAGACTTAAAATGTTTTTTTAATCTGGATTTTTGGAGCTGGAGGAATAGCTCAGCCTGGGCTATAGAACAAGACCCTGTGTCAGTAAACAAACAATAAATAAAATCTTGATTTTTATGACATGCTGCTCTAGAAGTAAACCCAACATTTTTTTAACAGAATATTAAATTTAGTAATTCACATGGATCAGGAAGGGGCTGGAGGTAGGGTATATAGCTCAGTGGTCAAGCTCATGACAAGACCCTGGTTTTGATATCCATCACCTCAAAAAAAGATTAAAGTACCATGTAGACCTTATCTTGTCTTCTGCCCTGCGTCTGAAAAGACAGTTAGTTAATTGAACTGTTAGTACATTTATGTTTACCAACAGGCCTGACTGGACTGCAGTGAAGTTTGTTTGTTTTGTTTTTTTGGTTTTTTTTTTTGGTTTTTTTTTTTTTTTTTTTGGTTGGTTGGTTGGTTGGTTGGTTGGTTGGTTGGTTGGTTGGGGTGTTTTTGGAAAGAAGATCTCTGTAGTCCAGGCTGATTCTGAAGTCATTATGTTAGTTCAGGCTGGCCTTGAGTTTATGACAATCCTCCTGCCTCAGTCTTCCAAGTGCAGGGATTACAGGCATGTTTGCCATCATGCCCAGTATATGTCGTGCTGGAGAATCAAATCCAGGGTCTTAGGCTTGTTAAGCAAGCACTTGCTTTAACTGCTATGTCATCTCTCCAGGCCGGAAGTTCTTAAAAGTAATCTGATTTAGTAGAAAAGACTACATTCACAGAAGGAGGGTGGGAGTTGTCATTGCTGGGTAGCCCGGGCTGGCCTTGAACTCACAGCAATCCTCCTGCCTCAGTCTACAATGCACATTTATGTGAATTGTTGTACTTGTGGTTAGTTGGTTTCATTTTTAAGCATTACCTACAAGGCTGCTCTCAGATAAGTTTGAATGCTAATGCTTTTTCTTTTCTGATTTTTGAGAATCATTGTATACTGTGTACCATACAACATTCATGTATGTATGCTTACATCAAGCATAACTCACTTCTTAAAGAATGATGTATTTGGATAGAAAAGATAAACAGGGCTGGAGGAAAGGTACAGCAGTGCAGTTCCCCAGCACCACATAAGCCAGATGTGATTATGCATGCCTGTAATCTGGGGAAGCTGAGGACGGAGTTTGAGTCCAGGCTGGATAAGCCTGGATAAGCTTGTACTACAGAGTGAGACCCTGCCACAAAAGAAAAATTACTGGACTAAATTTATAAGGAAGTAAAAATGATTTGTAATGTGATGGATGAATAGTAAATAACCTGAAGTATTCTTTACAATGCAAAATAAATAGCGTGGGGTGTTTTGAGAAGAAATGATACTTTATTTAGCTTTGTAGGCTAGGTAAGTTTCAGATGGGCAGAAGACACAATTTTAAGTTTGTGATTTGGTCGAAAGAGCTAAGAAGTTGTATTTGAGAGAGAATAAGTGACCATGTTTGTAGAAAGGAATTTTTGATACGTATTAAAAATAAGTAAAAACCAAAATAGATGGGCCTGGAGGGAATAGTACAGTGGCTAGCGCAGTTGCCTAGCAAGCTCAACGCTCTGATACTTGATTTCCTAGGTACCACATATGCTGGGCATGGTAGCATACCACACTAATACCAGCCCTTGGGAAGCTGAGGCAGGAGGGTTGCCATGAGTGGGCTATTGCCAGCTTGGGCTACATAGCGAGTTCAGAATCAGTGGATTACAGAACTAGACCTTATTTCAAAAAAAAAAAAAAAAAAACATGAATTACTAGTGTGAAGCTAATAGAAGCAAGGAACTTAGTTCTTACATATTGCTTTTGCTTTTTTTTTCTTTCAGTTTGAACTAATACAGTAAGTATGGAATAGAAAATAGTTGAAGGGATTTGAGTATTAGCTTACTTAATACGTATTACTAATTATTTAGCAGAATGAGATGAATAAATTCTAAACAAAGTGAAATCACTCTTTTTGAAGTGCTTTATGGTTATAAGTCTTGAATTAACTGGAAAATAGACAAAATTCCTGGTTATTCTTAAGACTCCGGTCTTCATCTTTATACATTTGTGTAGTTACCTTTGACTTTTTTCAAGGTATAGAATAATAGGTCTTAATTTAGAAACAGAGGATAGAGGTGTAAAAGCTTCCTCTATCCAGGTTGGGGTCTTGATACAATAATCGTGAAAGGTAATGCCGGTAATTTACAAGTTCAGATTGAGCCGGGTGTGGTGGTTCGTACCTGTAATCCCAGTACTGGGAAGCTGAGGCAAGAGGATCACAATTTTGAGTCATGCCTGAGGAACTTACTGAGATCTTGAAATTTAAAAATAAGGGATACAGATATAAGCTTGGTAAAGCCCAGAACTCAATCTCTAGTACTGCAAAAAAGAGAATACCGAAAGGTACCATAAGGAGACATATTTCAGTTGAATATTTTCTCTCTTTTTTTAAAGATCTGTTTACCCGAGGTATTGATATACAAGCTGTGAATGTGGTAATAAACTTTGACTTTCCAAAGCTGGCAGAGACCTATCTTCATCGTATTGGAAGATCAGGTGAGGAAAAGGAAGGGAAAGGGAGATCGTCTTGATGGAAGTTGGTTATTAAGACCTGTAGCTACTAATTTTTAATCTTTTGATAAATAAAACATAGTAACAGTTCTAATTCAGTTAGATATTTATCATTAGTTTCTATTTTCAAGTCATTTATTAAGGAAAGTTAAAATAACTTTACTGCTTAATTTGACTTGTCAAAAAAACTATACTTACTAGATGGTGGTCAGCTTGTACTGTGCAGTGTTTTGCGGCACCATAACTTAAATGAACACTTTGTCATCTGAAGATAAATTAGGATTGGGGTGTTGTTCAGCGGTAGAAATGCTTGCCTAGTGTGTACCAAGAACTGGCTTTCATCTTTAGCACTGTCAAAAGAACAATGGAAGGAAGGGAAATAAAAGTACAGCTGTGTATGGCTGTGTGAGATTGGCTCACACACTACTGCAAGTCTCAGGAAATAGCGTGATCTCTGTATAATCTGCACACATCCTTCTTGAACTTAAAAATCATCTTACATACAGCGCCTAACAGTGAGAGTGCTGTATATAGATGGGTTAGGGAATAATGATGGGGAAAAGTCTGTATGTATTCAGTACAGTTGTAATCTTTCACCAAATATGTTTTCTCTATGGTTGGTCGAATCTTCCAATACAGAACTCTAATTGATAACGAAGGCCAACTGTACTATTTGGAACTGGGAAACCTGAAGATTGTAGGGTAATGGGTAAAGAAACCATGGAAAGTGTTTGCGTATATTCAGAATAGCACTGAAGAGAGAATCCTATGTGCTTTTACCAATTATAGACTTGAACACACATGATATGTAACTCATTTTTTTAAAATCATTAACCTTAGGTCGCTTTGGTCACCTTGGCTTAGCCATCAACTTGATCACATATGATGATCGCTTCAACCTGAAAAGTATTGAGGAGCAGCTGGGAACAGAAATTAAACCTATCCCGAGCAACATTGATAAGAGCCTGTATGTGGCAGAATACCACAGTGAGCCTGTAGAAGATGAGAAACCTTAAAAAGCATGTAGGTACCTGGTGACAGTGAAGTGAGTGGAGCCTTTAAAAGAAAGAAAGAACATTCTGTTTGCTTGGGGAATTTGATGTCCCACCATATACAATAGCAATATAGAGTAAAACACACACTGGTATAAATGAGAGTAAATGGCAGGTCTCTTGGGTGAGGCAGTGGTATCTTGAGGGGGGTGTGAAATCTGTTCAGGAATGCTGCTGTGTGATAGAAATGGGCTTACAAAATGATAAAGAGTGTCTTATAATTTTAAGTATGAAAATATTTTCCACTTTTTTTTCTTCCTAGAGTTACCTGTTTTTAGCATTTGCTCTTTGTTTTTGTTGTTGTTGTTGAGGCAAGGTTTTGCTCTGCAGTTTAGGCTGGTCCTGCTCCTAAATTCATTGTATAGTCTACTATGGCCTCATTCATACCAGTTCTCCTGCTTTAGCCTCCTGAGTACTGGGATAACTAGGGTACACCACCACGCTCTTTTTACTCTTAATTTCTATTGGATATGTTAATAAATAGGGTGATATTATTACTGTAGTACTGTGTGGCTGTCCCTTAAGTGCCAGATGTGGGGCTGGAGGTGTAGTTTAGTGGGTTTCATTCCTCAGCACCACATAAGCTGGACATAGGGCACATGCCTGTTAATCCTAGCATTCAGGAGGCTGAGGCAGGAGGATTGCCATGAGTTCAAGGCCAGCCTGGACTACAGAGTACAGCCCTGACTCAAGAGGCTGAAGCAGAAGGATGGCATCCTGGGCTAACAAGGGAGACCCTGTTTCAAAAAAAAAAAAAAAAAAAAGCCCACTCTGATTTCCTATATGCTTTTTACTTTGTACCCTCCCCTCTTCCTTTTTTCCCCTTGTATGTTATTGAGAATCAGACCCAGGGGTACTTGACAATAAGTATATCCCAGCCATTTTTTTATTTTTGAGACAGGGTCTTGTCAAGTTGCCCAGGCTTGCTTGGATATTGGTGATCCTCGTGTCTCAGCTTCCAGAGTAGCTGGGATTGCCACCATGCCTGGTTTCCTTCCTCTTTAATGGCACTTGGGATCTTGTTAGAAATTCAAGCTGGGCATAATATGCATACCTATAACCCAGCTGAGACAGAAGCATTGTGAATTTGAGGCTAGCTTGGGCAACTTAGCTAGATGCTGTCTAAAAGTAAAAGGCTGGGGAGGTAGGTTGGTGCTAGAATGTACCTGGCCTTCTTGAGGCCCTGGGGTTCAAGTGCACTTCCTCCTTACCCCCAGGAAACAAAACAAGCCTCAACTTTAAGCAATATTATATCAGAGTTCTCTCTAAGAAAAATTCCACTTAATTTACAGATGATAGCTTCCAAATTACAGTGAACATTTTGCCTATTATTGTAGCTTAAAGAATTTTCATTTTAATCTTTTTTCCAAGTTAAATATCAAATACAGGTACTCTTGGAGAGGGCGTAGCCCACTCATGACCCCTCCCAGGTAGTGGGGGATTTTATCCCTGTATCCTTTGTTTCCAAATAAAGACCTGTTATTCTACACCGTGAACAACAAAAGTAACAAAATATTTGCTAGTACTTGGGACAAACATTTCTGTTTATGTGAGAGGAACTTTTTTTTCCCCTTGAATTAACTGTAACAAATGAGGGCTGCTGGTCACCAGAACTTAAGGGTGTCATTTTGTCTTGGGGATGCCAGTGAGAAAGTCTGTAATTGTCGATTCTACAGCAGGCAAGGACTCAGTGGAAACTGCTAGAGAGCATTTGGGAGGATATTGTGAAAGCCCGTGCATCCTGGGTTTGGGTTCCTTCCCCATTGTTGACGTGAGCTGTCTCTGCTCTTTCGGTAGGCTCTAACAAACAACAGGAGGCTCCTTTGGATCTGTGGCATCGTTTTTTGGGGGTTGCTCTTCTCTCTGGGTTTTTCATCTTCTTTTGTTTTGGAACTGTAAAGAGAGCTGAGACTTTTTTTTTTTTAACTGAAGAGAAAAAACTGAAAAGGAATATACCTTTTTTGTTCCACTTGTTTGCACTGTGTGCTGACTGAACATTAGTTGCACTAACTGCTGGTTTTTAAAAAAATATTTTCTGGGGAAAGGGGACAAGGAAGGAGGAAAAGAAGAGAAGGGGAGAAACCCTAAAAAGAGAAGAATCTTGATGAACACACAAGCTTGTCTACAATTTCAGAATTCTCCAACAGCTGACTCTTGAGTGCATTTCAACTTCTCCCTGATTACTCATCCGTTTTTTAAGCCTGAAGAGCTTATTACTTATTTGTGCGAAGTGCCTTATGCTATGAAACCATTCAGAATATCATCTTTTAGACACAGCCCAAGGAATCAAAGAAGTAATTTTATTTTTTCCCCTTTCCTTTTTAAAAATTTTTTTTGTTGATTTTGCTTTCCGGTTGAAGTCTCTCTTCCCTTTCTACTCAGTACTCAAGCCCAGGGCTGGAAGATGAAACTTTTTAGTAATGTTAAACACCATTTTAATTTTCTTTATATGGAGGAGTTGATATGCAGCTGCAGTTCATCCGCACTGTAAATACATGTATTTAAAAAAAAAACAATCCCAAGTAAAATTTCTTCCGGGCTGAGTAGATATGTCATCATCGCTCCCAAAGGAAAGAGCCGTCTGTCATTGCAGGAGCCACATGACAAGCCCTTGTGCTCTGTTGCAGAACACTACAGACTGGTTTACGTGCGCCTCCACTAGCAGTGTGGCACTTGATGTGTAGGAATGTCAGAGCCTTGACACTCTTTCCTCTGTGGCAAAGCGTGTCCCATAGAAAATTGGGTGTGTATACTTGTGTAAACTTTGTAAATAAGTTTTTTTCTGGGTTCATATATATATATATATATATATATACATATATATATATTATTTTTTTTGGATGAAGGTTGCTGGGATTAAGGGGATTAGAGCGATTATGGGAGCAGCTAAAGATGAGAGGGGCTCAGTTTTCCGCAACACTAACGTCTTAAAAGTGCTTTGGCCTCTTACTGTAGAGCAGAGACCTCTGTGGGAACCCTGTGTTAGGAAAGGGACTTGGAAGTCTGAGACACACTGTTTACTGCCACACTGTCTCATCTGGTACATTGGGAGCAGAATTACCAGAGAGCAAGGAAACCACGAATTTGTAATTCTTTTGAGAAGCTGTCTGAGTCTGCTTCTCCCTTCCTAAAAGTTTGAGGAATTTTTCAAGCTCTGCAGAAGGAAACAAAGATCACCTTGTAGTGTGAGAATTCACTTGAGTGGCAGTGCCTTTGAGGAGAACATGTATAAAGCACAGGTTTGTATTTCAGAATACTTTGCCAGTACCAGCTTTGGCACCGTTAGCAGTTCTGGAACTAAATTTTCTATGGATCATTTTCTGTAGTGTGTTGTATATGTGTTGCCCTCTGCTCTTCTTGATACGTAAACTTGCAGGAACGGGCAGCCTCTGAGAGCTGTTAACTTCCATGCTATGGAAAGCTGCTTGCCATCTTGCGTTGTGACAAGAATCTTTACCTGTCGTTTTGCATTGTAAATTGCTGGCACATGCTTTACAGTCAATAGTGTTGCTTTAAATTGTGCCCCTCCCAACATGCTAGATGTTTGGCCTGATCTACAGGCAAAAGGAGTGAGATGAATCAAAACCAGTGAACTGTTTTTGTTTTGTTTTGGTTTTTTGTTAAGTTTTGTTTTGGTTTTTAATGTTTTTAATTCCCTTTTAACCCAGTGTACTAGTTCTGTCAGGAGGCATCTAGGAAGGAAAAAAGCAAAAAACAAAATTGAAAAAAAAATTGATTTCCATATTCTGTTGTTTTTCAAAACCCTAAAGTATACTACAAGATAAATCTTGCATTTGCTTTCATGCTTAACTCATTTCGATAAAAAATCAAATTATTCAAAGTTGCTTTTTTTGACTGCCTAGCTCTAAGCAAAACTGTTTGTGACTTACCCAAAGCTCCTTGGGAATTAAAATCCTATAGATGCCTCCTGATCAGGCATGGCCCTGACTCCTTAACTGTAGCAAGAGCTGCACAGTACAGACCCCAAAAGAGTACGCTGCTTTACTTGGAGTCCAAGTCATATTCTCTCCAGTCAATGTTGGTTGCTAAATACCCTGATTAAGGATCTTAAGTAACTTTTTTCCAGGGAAGGGTTGAGGGTGGGAACTTAAAGGGTATCATCTTTAGACCAACAAATCTTGTCCTTGTACTGTTGCAGCTCTCTCTCCCCCACCTCTGGCGAGATAAAGAGGGATCATTCGTGTTGAACAGAAGCAAAAAAAAAAAAAAAAGGAGTCATTTAGTTGTGTATCTCGCTAGAGAGAGTTGGGTAACTAAACAAAATGCAGTCTCCTGTGACCTAGACTGCACAACCTGGTGCCACGTGCCTGTGGGTCCCTCTTAAAGCACAGACTTAAAATTGAAAGTATTACTGAAGTACAGCCTCTGGTGAGGAGTGGCACTTAAACTCTGGGCCACCAGGATTGGACACTGTCTCAGTGAGCCAGCTATCCAATTTTGGTGCTTAACTCAAATAGGAACTCTTAAATGGAAAGATGCTCTAATGACTAGGTGAATGCCTGGTCCTTTTTTTTTTTTTTTAATCCCTCATGTTAAGAAGCATTATTACTATTGGAAATGGTTTCAGATTTTTTTCTAGTACTGGGTTTGTTAAGTAATAGTTACATATTTTCCCCCAGTGGTTCATTTAGGTGAGAACCAGACCCTATGTTTAATACTAAAGTTACATCCAACTCATGATATATCCTTCATGTCTATTGATAGGTTATGGGGCATTAGGTACCTTGCTGCCTCAGGGCCTATTTGGTTTTTCCCTCCTCTTAAATTCTGAAGGTGAAAGAAACTTTGTCTTTCCCTTAAGAATGGAGTAAATTCATCCTAAAAGGGTCTTGCTTGAAAAGAAGTAAAGGAGAGGAAAGCCTAAATAAATCCCTGAATTTTTTGTTGCTGGTCCCAACATTGTAACGTTGACCTTGCCCAACAGGTTGGGGTGGGTGGGTGGTTGTCAGTATTTGCTGTCAGAATGAGATGGGAGCATCTTTCCTTCACCACTTGCTTTGTGTTTGACACCATCTTGATTAGAACAGCAAAACTCCACACAAAGCCTTGAGGGTAAATTGTTGGAATCAAAGCATCTCATTCTGATTGCTTAGTATAATTTTTTTAATGGGGTGGGTGGGGGAGGGTACTGTGCCCCAAAGGGAGGGTGTCTGCACGAAGGATTTAGAAACACTTGGGAAGCTCGTAACCTCATCACAAACTGCCTTTTGCCACACTCCTGACCTACCAGATGAGTAACAAAAGATGAAATAAATTCTTGGGAATTAAGCCATGTCATTTTAATTTGCTACATTTTTTTCAGCTGTTCTTTGTATCTTTAAAGTAGTTATTGTGGAATCATTTTCTGGCCAGATATCTTTATCAGGCAAAATTATTGGCCTCATGAGAGCTAAAGGAAGTAAGTTTTTTGGTGAATTTATGTGGACCTCAGTGAGCTGCTTGTCCTATGTTGTGTTCATAAAGATTTTTTTTAACTCCCACAGAAAATCCGCTTGTCCTTTCTAATCTGAAAACTCATCTTTAAGGTAAAGAGTTAGTGTCCAAAGATTGTCAGTTTATGAGGTCAGAGGGAGCTAGCCTGGCACCTGGACTCTGCCCCTCCACAGCTGACAGATTCCAACTGAAGTGTGTTTAAATTCTGCAGTGGACAGAGATGGGCAGGGCAGGGAGGGCCAGGGCTGGGTTATTAAGATACAGAATACTGTATTTTAACCCGTTGTTGTCGGGGAGGGCGCTTGGAGGAAACGAAAGTCACTTCCCTTTTTTTTTTTTTTTGGAAACAAAACTTGAAAAAAAGGTGTTTTTTTTTTTTTTTTTGGTTCAGTAAAAATGGGAGAAAATTATAATGTCCCTAGCCACAAGGGAACAGTTCCACTGAGAAGTGAACAGTGGGAACTCAAAAATTTGAAAACATTTAGGGAAAGGGAAAATTGGCTTTCTGTTAATTGGCAAGATGTTCCAGTGGGACTCTGTTTTGGTTGGGGTGTGTTATGTTGTATGTACATGTATACAGACCAGAGTCTGCTGAGTTTTATAAGATTCAGGAAAAATGGTTGGTAAAATCTTGATTTTTTTGTTAATTTATCTCAATAAAAGCCCACTGGAACCCCAAATGTGTGTTTTATGTGCTTAGCAGTAGGCTGTGTGTTTAATAATCATCACTGGAGAGCATTATCTAAAGTAACTCATGGTGAAACAGACATTCTCACTACCATTTTGAGAGTCCCTTTGATAAAACCCAAGCATTCCTTCACCTGCCTGCATGTCCTGCCATTCTCTGACCATTTTCTTAGCCCAGAGAACTAGGACAATCATTTTAGGAGAGAGGGGTTGTCTGCATTAGGTTGAGGGATTTTTAAGTTTTCGCAGGATTGATCTGGGTTGTAAAGCTGAACACACCCACAAAAGCTTAGAGGGCAAAGGCTGATTACAGAAATGAAAACGGCCTGTACGAATAGCATGGGGGTTAGAGTGCAAGGGCAAGACCCAGAGTTTGATGCCCAGGTGCATGCCTGTTGTCCCAGCAGTCAGGCTGAGGCAGGAGAATGAGCCTCAGGCCAGCGTGCCCTCAAACCAAGTTTAGGACAAGCCTGGATTACAGAGCAAGACCCTGTCTTGAAAACAAAAAAGGCAAGTGAAATGTAGATGTCAGAGGTGACCCACATCACCTTTACTTGTCCAAAGGAATACTAAGGTATGTATAAAATAATGCTGATTAAAGAAATGCCCTTTTTCTAAACAGTCATTGTGGATTAGAAGACAAGTGTTTCATCACTTATTTATAAACTGAAGGCACTTTTGGAGCTGGAGGAGTAACGGGTTGGAGCGCTTACCTAACCATACAAGGCTCTTGAGTTCAATTCCCCAGCGCTTGGGAGGCCGAGGCAGGAGGTTCAAGACTCTGTCTCAAAAAAAAAAAAAAAAATTGCAGGCACGTTAAATCCCAGCATTATAATAAGTCATAAGTATAATGTGTACTTGAAGTCCCAGCCAAGGAGACTGGGGCAGGATGATCCCTAGATCCCTGGGTTATCCAGCCAGCCTAAACTGTAACAAGACCATTGTCTCTTAAAAATCAGACCTAAAGATAATGGTGTAGGGAAACAACAGAACCTGTGACTGTGATCATCTGAGAACGTAAGTTTCGGAGATTGAGGAGCAGTTAGGCAAGAAGTGGAGAACAGGACCGACTAGTGTGCTAAGAGTATCTAGTTCCAGTAAGTTAAGTATTTAACGTTTTCCAACGTTTACAACTTGTGCATGGGAAGTTCAAATCAAGCAGTCTGAACTCAGGTTCTTTTTATTTGCTTGCAATACACCTATGAAAACCCAGGGGGGAAGGCCTGAAATCAGCCTTTCTAATGACCCAGGAGGAGGGAAAAAACTAGAGATTTCCTTACTGTGCAGTCCGGTGTAGCATCATATTTGCTTGGAGACCCTCGGCTCCTAGATCCATAATGGGTTTCCACTGGGTTTAATCAGCTGTGAGGAGAGTGCTGATACGTGCCCACCTCCCCAGAGCGGGGCCCTGCACACTCTTGCCCTACCTGTGTGACCCACGGTGGCGATGGCGCTTCTTCCACTCCGGGCTTGGGTCCGAAAGGTACTCTCCTTCCCCAGTTAGAGTTCGCGCTCCTCCATTCCTCAGTATCGCCTAGAGCTGTCCTGTGGCGGATCTCTGAACGACGCTCAGGCTGCCTCACCGCTTTCCCTCGTTTTCTGCCTCATCCCTTACCGAGTTCCCTCCCCACCCCGATCCCGGGGCAGGTGGGCCCTGTTTAACAGGCACCGTTGGAATATACCATGTGCTCGTGGTTTGGGTGCATCCACACCTGCAGAGTATTCGGTGCCAAAAGTCATCTCGGGGAAACAGACGTGACGTGAGATCCTGGGCTGGGTTGGTCACATCTAATGAGTCCAGGCGCACTGCGAATGGGGGTTGCTTGAGGAGAGCAAGGCGTGGGACGTCGTTTTAGTCTAAGTGGTCTGAAATGTCCCCCAAAGCCTCTTGTGTTTGGAAGGCAGAGAGGGCATGGGGGCCACAGTATTCCGCAGTGAGGGCGTCCGCGGACGGCGTCACACACCTTCAGGAGGCAGGGCTGCTGTGGAGGACCGGGCTCGCGGGGTTGTGACGTGGAACAGCGTGTTCTTGTCCCTAGCTCCTCCCTTCTCGGTTTCCTGCCGGCCGATCTTCCGCCAGATCTTCCGCCAGCCGCTTCTGCCAGCCTGCCAGCTACGGACTGGAACTGCAAGCCAGAATAACCAAAATGGTGTGTGTCAGGTACGCGGCCGGCATGAGAAGGGGACTAAGACATCAGTAATCGTGGCATATGCTAACGGCACAGTTCAGATCTTGACTGTGTCACCATGGGACGGAGGGCAGGTAGCAGCCCTGGGGAAATAGGGCTGGGACTATTCCCAGTCAGTCATCCCCCGCTGAGATCCTGACGGAAGCAGGAAGGAACACGGTGCGTGAAAGGCGGCTTGCGGGCAACTGGGACTGCCTCAGCCTCAACAGTGAGCCAAGCACACTACCACACGCCCCGCCCCCCCGTAAAGAGGAAAGAAATTTGCGCTGTCAATGGGGCTCAGGATACAGGGCTGGTGGTTCCTACCCTATCTATCTCCATTCCGTGCATATATTTGGTTTGTGCAGAAGAGGACTATGGGAAATGACAGTGAATTATCAAACCAGGTGGTATCAACTGCTGCGTGGATGATTGTGGGTTTATTTCTTAGGGGTGTGTGTATTGTGTGGGTTGTTTTTGTTTTGTTTCTCTCTAGCAAATTCTATCACCTGCTACCTGATACATAGCTATGGATGTAATTAAAGCTTTTTTTTTCTCTCCAGACCTGATTACAACAACTACTAAAAGCAGTTTGCTTTCAGCTGGCAGGACCAGCAAAAAATGAGAACTCTGGTGGGTATTTGTTTTGGTACTGAGGATCGAGCCCAGAACCCTCACACTGAGCTCCATCCCCAGCCCCACTTTTATTTTTGACTTTGAGACAAGGTCTCACTAAGTTGCTCAGGGTGAGCTCAAACCTGGGTTCCTCCTGCCTCAGCCTCCGAAAGGGCCGGAATCACAGGCCTGCACCGCCAGGCCTTGCAAACCTTGTTGTCCTGTAATGTCTCTGACTGGTCTGCACACTTGATTCACCTGTGAGTTCTGCTGGTCATCGGCTGGCCGCCCTGTATCATGGACTTGCTGGGCAGAATGGGACTTCGGCTTCAGGACTTCGGCTTCAGTGTAATACACTCAGCCATGTCAGAGACCAGGAAATAAATGCCACTGAATGAGCCGGGACAACATCCTTTTCTAAGTCAACAACTAATTGCTGCATCTGGTGCCTCCTGTCACTGAGAAAGAAGCAGAATGCCTACTGGGCTTCTTTAGATTGAGGAGGTACCCAGAAGGGCTGGGTGTGGCCACCCAGCATGGACATCCCCTCGCCCCCGGAATATGCAGGAGATGGCCATTGGAGGCCATCAGAGAAGTCCCTGGGATCCTGGCACCGCTCTGGCCCTTTGGGGAGCGAGGTATGGAGGGCAGCTTGCTACCAGGCTTTGGGCTGACAGGACACGCTGGCCGCAGCTCTGACCTGCCCAGCCACAACAGGGACTCGGCTGGGAGCTGGGCCTCCCTGTGTGCCTGGAAGAGACACAACCCAGGACTGTGCGTCCCATGGACTCAGAGTGTTGGCTACTGAGCGTGGGCACTGTAGGCTTCAAGCTGCACTGAGTGGCACAGCAAGTGGCAGGGGATTGAAAGGTGGGGACTGAGGGCTAGGGCTGGGGCTGGGGCAGGGGTCTGCAGGGGTCTGCTGGAGTTGGATCAATTTCATGGTCTGAGTTTAGAGCAGAAGCCAACCAAGGGCACTAGAAGGTAGGGTGGCTGGGGCTGCTGGGTGGGAGCCTGGGGAGGAGGCTGGCTAGGAACAAGGACACGGCCACGTGGCCAGGGCCAGATGCCAGCCGGTGGAGGGGAGGTTGGGAGAACAGTGTGCTGCCTCCAGGGCAGAGTTGCTGGGGACACGGACCATCCTGCTCGCTGTGCAGGGCCTCTGTGCCCCTCCCACACGTGAAGGCGGGTACCTAGCCAGGCTGGGACAGTGTGCCAGCGTTTCTGGGCTGTGCAGTGGAAGAGGAACAGTTGGGCCTGCCCACTTTCGGCTTCACCTCATTTTCTGCAAGGATTTTTCTTTATATTTCCCCACCAGTCCAGCTAGGGGAGGGAAGCAGGACAGGAAACGTGCAAGGTTCTAAATGCCGAGGGAACCAGCCACCCGCAGACACTTGGAGTGGATGCTACCCACAGGCCCCGTCCTTGGACACAGGGTGACACCCGCTGGTGTCCTGGGACCTCCTCCCTCCTCTCCCCTCACCTTCTTATCCACAGAGCTGTCTGTCTGGGATCACCTGGGGTTTTTTCTCACGGAGGATGATTCTTCTGTGTGATGCTTAGCTTATTTTTAGGCTCTCTTGTCTCACAAGGTTCTCTTTGGGCTGGAGGAATGGCACAACGGTAACAGCGCCTGCCTAGCAAGTGCAAGGCCCTAGGTTTGATTCCCCAACACCATGTAAACTGGCCATGATGGCGCACACCTGTAATTGTAGCACTCAGGAGGATGAGACAGGTGGATTGCTTTGAGTTCGAGGCCAACATGTGCTACGTACTGAACTCAGGACCAGCCTGGACTGCAAAGCAAGACCCTGTCTCAAAAATAAGTAAGTTCTTCTTTGGTGGACATGTACTGCTAACTTGGGTAAACTAACATGGAATCCTCTTCCTTATTTGCTCTGGGTCGGAGTTGGCCAAGAGAAAATTTGTACAAGTTTTGGTAAGTGAGTATCGTAAGGAATCAGGACGTGCCATCCCAAAATATGGCACTCTGGCCTAAAGGTCAACTTACCCTAGAGGCAAATAGGAGTAAACAGAAGCAGAAAGTGGCCAGCCTGATGACACAGCCCTGTAATCCCCATGCTGGAAGAGGCCGAGGTGGGGAGATTGCAGGTTCCAGCCCAGCCTGGGCATCTTAACGATGTAGCCGAGCCTGCCGGAAGGTAGGTAGGTCAGAGCTAAGGCCCTGTGTTCAGTCCCTAGTGCTGGGGGGAAATGACGTGTGCAGAAAGCAGCCTCCCAAAGCCACCGTGTGGCCAGATCTGACTAAAAGCAGAACCCCCTGAAGCATGAGGACCATCAGAGCCATGACAACAGTGACTTCTAAGGGGGCCTCGAGGCCCTCGTGGGACCTGGCCAGAGCTCCAGCCCCCATGCCAGGTGTGCGTGATGTCCTGGATTGTAAAGAGCTGTTTTTTGAGGACTCAACAGGGACTGTGGGTGGAAGGGGCCTTCCTGCCCTCCCGGGAACGCCCTCCCATCATACCTCGCTATGGCACGTGCCCAGGTACCCCAGCATGCAGGCGTCCGTCCAGGGCTGGGCGGGTGGGCTACCCCTATCCTTACCTCTCGTGGCGTCTTAAAGCAAGTCTGTTAGAAAAGGACATGTAGCCCGTCTCTCGTGTCCCTCTCACCACGTGGTGCCCTGAGCTGTCCGGCTCCTTGGAGTCATCACCCATAAGAAGACCCTCGCCGCCGAGGCCCAGAGGGGCCCCCAGAACTTGGACTCTCCAGCCGCTGAGTCATTAGTCAAAATAAGCCCCTTTTCTGTTTCAAATTACCCACTCTCAGGTGTCCTGTTTTAACAATAGACGGTGGAGGAAGACAGCCCTGCTCCCGCCCAGGCCAAGCTTCCCACCCCCCTCCCTTTCCCTTGTTCACTCCTTTGTTTCTTCCTGTGGTGCTGGAGCTGCCCAAGTGTACCCTCGTCACTATTTTTTTTACCTTTTTTTTTTCTTTTTAGATTCTCTAGTCCAGGCTGGTCCTGAGCTACTCACTATGTAGCCCAGACTGGTCTCGGACATACGACAATCCTCCTCCCTCAGCCTCCTGAGTGCTGAGATTACAGGCATGTACCATCACACCCAGCTTTATATGGTACTGAGGAATCAAACCCAGGGCCCTGTGCTTGCTAAGCAGACGCTTTAACTGCTATGCCATCCCTCTAGCACCCAGTTTCCTTCTTTAAATGCTGGGGATCGAACCCAGAGCCTTGCACATGCACCTCCATATTTCTAACAAGGGTCCCCCACTCCCCATGCTGAGCTACAGGCCTCGTGGCCGTGGATGTCCTCTGAGTAGTCCCTGTTGACTCTCGCAGGTGGCTGGGCCAAGAGGCTGGCCTTGTTCTCCGTCCAGGGCGTGGTGAGGCCCCAGGGGGCACCATGCTACTCTGTTGCTTTGAGGCTGGGCTCTGCCTACTCGGCTTGCCAGAGTTATTCCTGGCTCACACCTGTGGAAGTAGCACCCAGGTGGGACCCTGCTCCCCCAACTCAGGCCACAGGCTGGCTCATGCTAAGTTTGGGGCAGGAGGTCCCGAAGGACCAGCCCTGCGGTGACTGGCTAGGAGGGTCTCCCAGAGAGTCCACACCAGGCCTTAAAGGCACCTCCCGCTCAGCCTCAGAAGGCCGTGGTCCTCGTGATGGAGGCCCCGTGCCGTGGGTGGACGGCAGTCCTGCTCCGGGCCCTTTAGCTGCCGAAGCCAAGTTAGTTGGAGTATCTCTACCTGTGAAGAAAGAAGACAGGCACTAGCCCTCTGCTGATCTCCTCGCACCTGGGACAGGCCTCGATTTCCAACTCACCATGGCCTTCAAAGAGAGCTACTGGTTTTACTTATTTATTTACTTACTTACTTTGTGATGCTGGGGATCAAGCGGAGAGCCTCCCCCTTTTAATTTTCCAGACAGGGTCCTGCCAAGTTGCTAAACTGGCCAGGCTGGACTCGAACTTGAGATCCTCCTGCTTCTGCCTCCCAGCGCACTGCGATTACAGGCCTGCACCACCAGGGCTGGTTTAGAGAGAGATCCTGCTATGCCCACTTTGCAAATGAGGAAACTGAGGCTCTGAGAAGTCACTCGACGTGCTTGCTTGACATGGGGAACCAAGTGTGGCAGGGCCCGGGCTGTGTCTCTGAGACCCACGCTGAACGGTAGCCTCAGGCTCAGGGCCTAGGCGAGGGGTCCAAGGGTGAGGACAGGGCAGCTTTCCAGAGCGCGCATCCGGCCTGGGGGCCCGTGCTGAGGGCAGCGCCCCGGACTGAGGGTGCTGAGTGGGAGGTCTCGGACGGGGCAGCTTTGCACCCACGAGGGACTGCCACAGTCAGCACAAGCCTGTACCCTGTCTGCCTCATTTATTCCTTTCCACCGTTTCTCACAGCAGAAACCGCTTATCTGCAGGTGCGCAGCTATTCTGAGAGCGGGCATGGCAGGCGGCTTACCACCAGGGTTCCAGGGATCAGTCAGCACCTGCCCCGCTCCACCCCACCCCCAGGCCGCTCACACTGGCTGCACATCCAGCCCCGGGCCAGCCTGCAGCCAGGCCCTCTCCCCTCCTGTTCAAGTGGGCCAAACCACGCAGTCTGATGGACCCTTTTTTTTTTTCCTGTTTTCAAATTACTTTAATATTAGCTATAAACTGGACACTGTGGCACTTGATTATCCCAGCACTCTAGAAGGCTGAGGCAGGAGAATCCCAAGTCCTAGCTGAGCGTGACCCTGTCTCAAAATCAGAAATAAAAATTGGCTGGGGATGGAGCTCAGTGTGAAGGCCCTCCGTTCACTGCCCCCGGTACCCCCCCCAAAAAAAATTAAAGCTATATATGGCACAGGAAGGCACAAAATCACGCGTGGCTGTGCACAGACCACTGTCAGCAGAACCATTGTCACAGGCCAGGGCCTTGGGGCTGGAAGTGCCTTCGCGGGCCTCGCTGCCACCTCCCAGCCCCGGGCCTGTTCACAGGGAGAGTGGAGAAGCAGCTGGCCTGGGGACGGGCATCTGGGGGGCAAGCATGAGAGAGGGCTGGGCACACGCCCGTGGGGACCCGCCTGTACCGGGTAGGAGTCCCGGGTGGCTGCATGCTAAGAGGTCCCTTCCTCTTTTCAGTCTCCGCCTGCACCTCAGAGCTGGGTGGTGGTTAGACCTGGCAGGCAGGAACCCCGGACGTCAGAACCCGGCTGGAAACGTCACAGGCACAACGGGCTCTCGGGAAGAGGACAGCGGTTGTTCCCAAGAAGGGTCAGTTGGAGAGATCCCTTTCAGCGGCACCGTGACTGCAGTCTGAAAACCAGCGGCCTAAGTAACGCAGGGTTTGTCTCAGGTAACAGGAATCTAGGGCTGCTGTGACTCTCCAGACCATCAAGGGCCCAGTCTCTTCCCAGCGCCTGGCTCGGCCATCTGAAGCATGTTTCGTGGCCTCCTGGTTGCAAAGTGGCATCTGTTCTCCAAGTGTTTCATGGGAGCTCCAGGCAGGAAGAAGGGGGAGGGGCAAGGGCCAAAGTGCACCAAGTCCACTGAGTCTTCAGTAGATTTCCCAGGACCCTTTGAGGGACTTCTGCTTACGTCTCGTTTGTCAAAATGGGGTTCCAAGCCACTCTACTGCAAAGGATCCTGGAATATCAACCTTTTTTCAGGAGCTAAGGGTGTATAGCTCAGTAGCCCGAGGCCCCAGGTTCCATTCCCCAGCGCGACATATGCCAGGCGTGGTGGTGCACACCTATAATCCCTGCACTCAGTAGGCTAAGGCAGGAGGATTGCCATGAGTTTTAGGACAGCCTGGGCTACAGGAAAGGAAGAAAAGTGGGGAGATGACACCCAGACCAGGATTTCCAAATTCCTCCCACAGCAGCCCCTGTAAATATGGAGTCTACGTGCCCCACAGTGGCCATTCTGTGTAGCCGAGGCCCTGCAGAAGGCACAGGGATGTGCTCCGTTTCACCCCAGTCTGTCACCGCCTCCCAGTACTGGGTCCCCCACCACTCCTCACCCCCTGGCGCTGCCGCCTTCCTTATTCCCAACACGTTTCACATATGCGCATTATCAGAATCTCAGTTTGCAATCGCTGATGGGTATAAAATGACCCAGAGAGGAAGAGGGACTTGCCGGAGGGTGCACAGACTAAGATCTCCAGGTCTCCTGGGAACCAGTTGGGTTTAAAATGCCTCTCAGGGAGATTTACAAACACTGGGACTCCCAGGGACCGCGAGGCCTGGACAGACGACAGACTTAGGACTGGCACTGTGGGCGCAGGTGGGCCCTGACTTCGGCGTTGTGGGCGGGCCCGCAGAGGGGCCCAGGAGCCCCGGCAGGTGGCGCCCCCACCCCACCCCGGTTCCCATGGGAGCGAGGAAGCCACAGTGGTTGGGGTGAGAACGACAGGGGGCAGCTGGGCCGCGCTCAGGCCGCAGGCAGCTGCCGAGGCGGGACAGGCGGCGCTCTCACGCCCTGGCTGCACGTGCACGAGGGCGGAAGCGGAGCACCGCAGCGCCGCGCGAGACCTCTGGTACGGCCCCAGCTCCGGCTTGCAGGCAACCGGGGGTTAAATTTTGAAAAGAGAGAGTTTTTGTTTTTGATTTGGTCTGGATCCACAGGTGGCTGCAGCGGGTTGAGTCACCGCAGCAGGGCCGTGGAGCTGAGCCTCAGGCCTGGCTCACGGGGAGGCCCGTCCTGGGAGGGGCTCATGCAGCCCGGCCAAGCCTGTGCCCATGCCCCGCAGCGTCTGTCCTCAGCGGCCCTGCCAGCCGCTCCCCCTCTGCTCTGCTACCCCTCGCTGCCGGCCCCTGGCCCGTTGTCCCCTAGGGCCTCCCCCGCCCCAGGGACAGCGCCGAGCTCGAGGAAGGTCCGCCCCAGGCATCCCACGGCTTCTGCTACCAAGTCACCCATTTTGGGCGTCTCCTGCAGTCCTCCGGTGGTTCTCTCAGAGGGAGGGAGACCCATGGGGCTTGTGGCCATTTCCTGCCTGATCTGGCCCTGTGTCAGACGCTAAGCCTCCATCCTGGGACGTGACAGGTGGCCCGGGGCGGCCAACGCCCCTCCAGGGCGGGGTCTACAGAGCCTGCCTCGCACTGCTCCTTGACCCCGCGGGGCTGTGCTAAGGATTGTTCTAGCAAACCTGCCAGCGGGGGTGGGGGAGGGGCAGGTAAAAGTGGCCGAAGAGCCTATGGGGCACAGGGATTCAGGCCGCACCCTGATGCTCTGATCCAGGGCGCATCACCCCTCTTTCTTGAGCCCCACTCCGCATTCCGCATACAGGCTCCCGGGCTCTCACAACACCCGCCGCCTCAGCTGCTCCTGCAAGAACAGTGGAAACAGAAGCTAAGCGTGGAGAGCAACACAATTCACTGTGCAGTGCCGCTGGTCACCGCCCGGGGTGAGCTGAGGGTCTCGGAGAGGCGGGGTGTCTGAGGAGGTGATGTGAACTGTGGAAGGAGCCCTCAGGCATGGAACCTGCAGTGCAAAGGCCCAGGGACACATTAAAGGATTGGAAAGGATTAGGAAGAAGGCCCATGTGGCTGAGAGAAAGGTGGGAACTGGTCAGGGGAGAGAGAGGGGGCTCTCGGGAAGAGAGGACTAAAGCCTGGGCCCCCACGGCAGCACCGGGGATGGTGCCAGATGGTTTAATAGGGGATATATGCTGAAGGTTGAGTTACTAGACTTGATGTTTTGGATCTGGAGGTGTAGCTCAGCTGTTAAAGCCTTTGCCTAGCAGGCACAAAGCCTCGGACATAGGGAAGACAGTCCCTCCGGGCTGCTGAGCACGGGCATGGCCACACATAGCAGTGGCATTCAGTTACTACCCAGGGGAGAGACGCTGGTACAGGAGCTTGGGAAGGGAAGAGTCTGGCATGAAATGAGCCCTTGCCCCTGGGTTGGGAAGCAGCAGTGGGCAGCCTGGAGAGGGCAGGGAGGCTGGGAGGCTCGGGGTAGGGCAGGGTTAGGAGCAGACCGACCTCACAAGCCCTTTCTGGAGCAGCGGGCCTCTACCTTTTGGACACTGCCAGCCAGCGCAGCATCACTGGTCGGGCCTGGACTAGGAGGAGCGTCCTCCCCAGCGGGTGGGAGCTTGTGAGCAGCAGCTGGAGGGAGCCGACAGGGAGCGGAGCTTTCCTCACTGCTCGCCGCCTGCTCACTGCTGAAGTGTCGCCGTGACCCAGTCTCTCCAATGCCACAGACGGGCATGGCCCAGGCACGGAGGTGGGGGACCCCTGTGAGGGCTTTGTTAGAACCGAAGAGCGGGTCGCTGACTCAGTGTAAAGTCAGTGCCCCCAGAGGACCATGCCCTGAACCTGCGGGCCCATGCCTGGCCGCCCTGCAGGCCCTCCTGTGGGACGAACAGAAGGGCATCTGGCTCCACTACGACCTTGACAGTGGGACGAGGAACCCCGAGGTCTACCCGTCCAACCTGGTCCCGCTCTGGGCTGGGTGCTTCTCCGACCCCGGCACTGCAGACAAGGCTCTGACCTACCTGGAGGTGAGGGCCCGCACGGTCCGTGGGGGCTGTGGCTGCAGAGGCAGGAAGGGGCAGGACGGACCCTCCGTGCTGAGGTGGCCCTGCAGGGGCGGCCCCTCCTGCTGTTCGTGCCTGTCCTAGCCTGCCGTGCAGGCCACCAGGGGGCAGCAGAGAGACAGGAGGGCCAGGAAGAAGCCAGCTGGCTCCCCGAGGGCCCAGTGTCCTGGCTCCTTGTTCAGACCCCACCCAGTCACAGCAGTGCCTGGAGCGTCTGCTAGGGCCCAGCGCTGGGGTGCAGGGTCGGCTGCCTTGGAATGGGGGAGGCATACAGTATCCCCATCCAATCCCTGGCTTCTCTCAACCCCCTTCCCACCCCACGTCCCAGCCAACAACCACTGTGTGGTAGGACCAGCCTCCTCTCTCCCTCAGAACCTGGACTACAGGCAGGCTGACCTCTGGCTCTAGAGAGGAAGTCTTAGGGCTTAGGCCTTTTTCTCTCCTTGGCCATAGTGAGACGGTAGGTCTGGGGTGGGAACTCTGGAGATTCAAGTTCTGCCTGGATTGGGTTTAGGCTTGGCCAAGTCACCCTCACCTCAGACCCAAGGAGTGAGTGGCCTTCCAGCTGGCCCAGAACTGGATCCGGACCAACTTCGATGTCTACTCTCAAAAGTCAGCCATGTATGAGAAGGTGAGCTGGCCTGGGGCTGTCCCAGAGCGAGGCAGAGTTGGCAGCTTTGCCAGGCCCAGGGCAGCGCGTGCAGAACAGTGGCGACGCCCAGTGGCCAATATCGGGTACTGCAGGGCCGGATCTGAGGCCAGAACTCTCAGCTTCTCCCTGGGGCTTGCCTTGGCTTGTTACCCTGGCCTGAAAAGGTGGCCTGGGCAGTGCCTGATCTCGGGCTATCTTCCTGTC